>JAJONR010009525.1:0-17785 GCA_029582245.1 Solanum etuberosum
TCTTGATTATCACTTTGTCCGAGAGATGGTTGAAGATCAATCTTTGGTGGTTCGCTATGTTTCATCTCAAAATCAAATAGCAGATATCTTTACTAAAGTTGTTGGCACAACTCGGTTCCTCAACCTTAGATCCAAGCTCATGGTTCGATCGCGAACATGATCTTGCAGGGGGCTATTAGAGTCCATCACCTATTTGAATTCAAATATTGTAGTTACTTTTAAATTCAATTGTCGTAGCTTATTCTTTGTAACAAGGAGTACTCTTCCTTTCGAATAGATTTTAGATTAGGACTCTTATACTTATCGTCAATATGTACAAAATCTATAAATACAAAACAAATACGGCAGAACAGTAATCTGCTCTTATTTTCTCAAAGGCTTCTCATACATATTCTTTATATATCTTGATACAATTTAAATAAATCATGCTTGTATAAAGGTTTAATACTCACTCTATTTTAACTTTGTTTTTAGTCCATTTAATTTTATTTTTAATTTGACAACTCTTTAATTTCAATCAATACTGAAACCCATATTAATTAGTAAAATTTCTCATTCTTTTCCCATAAATGATTCGTTGTCTAGAGTTCTATACCAACTCAAAATGGTATATAGTGGAGGTATCTATCCTCAAAAACTTTTTTGTATGCATGAAGTTAGAGTAGGGATGACAATGAAGCGGTCTGGATGCTAGGGTCAACATAAAAAGTTCTAGTACGAGCGGTTGCAAGTTGAGTTTACTCTTCCTAAACATTTTATGAGTTCTAGCACAAAGGGAAATATGAACTACTAGATCTATGCAAACAGTGGTTTATTTTGTCTTTGGTGTGATAAAACAACTGAGAAGTTATTGTAGGATTGCAAAGTTTTCCTAATAGGTGGAATAAACTGGGAGACTCTTGTACTTGATCAAATTATTAGACTATTAAAACACGTAAATTTGATGCAACTCAACCTTTTAAACTCCTTCAATATCATTTTTTTTTTACATTAATTTCTATTTTGACAAGAAAAATCAAAATTCCCACAATTTTTCAATCTTTTCACCCTCCTAAAACCAGTACACCACCCTAATACCTCAGATCACCTTTCCCCATTCAAACCTCATTATCACGGAATTGTTTGCAACAAATTTTCTCAAGTATGAATATAAGTAAAAATAATTTTATTTATCAAGATTGTGAGTACAAATCTATTGATCTCTTGATTATTCTCTCTTAAGATTTTTTTTTCCGTTATTCGAGAGTCGTTAGTGGTGTATTTCTCTAATTAGGATGATTTGTGGATCTTCTTGAACTTAAAGTATTTGATAGTCAAGAAGAGTGACATGTTCTGATCTCTTTATGAATATTCCAGAGTTTATGGGATATTCGAGATTTTGATCTTAATGAATACCCAAAGGTTGTGGAATATCCGAAATGGTTTTTCAAAGGAATATATTACCCTTTATACAGGCATGGGCTAGGATTTAAGATCGAATATCATCCAAGAATCCTAAAAGGAATCGAACAAAAATTGTAGAGTCCCATAAAATTTCAATGTCTACATGTTTCTTTCTTTTTACATTTTTCGATGGTGATATGCATTTATGTCTGTAGACACAAAAATTTTATTGGATTTAATTCATACAAAATTTGGAGTAAATTCATGTTTATTTGGGTTGAATGATTAATTTGGGCTTTACAAATAAATAAGTCCATTTTTATTAACTTCAAGTCCAAGGTCCATTTCCCCTTGAAACCCAAACCCATGTCACATGTCACAGTGACTAGGTATTCAAGACCAACAAGGTGACGCCACGTGTCCAAATGAGGTGGTAGTCTCAGTCAAATGCAAGAACCAATCACAATTTGTCAAGTGTCAAAATGACATCCTTTGGCCAATCATATGCAAACCTTGTCCACCCCCTACAACTATAAATAGGGGATGTACATGACATTCTAAGGGCATCAAGAAAACTCTTCAACAAGCATTCTGCAAGGATTGGAGAAAGCTACAACACCAGCTACATAGTTCTTCAAAGGAGTGGTCAACGGAGTTCTTCCCGGAGATCGACTTGAAACGACGAAGTACTTCCCGATGTTTCCAAAGATCAAATACATCTCAAGAAGGTCTACATCTTCCTACATTCGAGAAATACGCTACTGAAGGACCTCGAATAACAGAGAAGTTTAGGAGAGAAGAATCAAGAGAACACCAGAATTGTACTCACAACGATTCATGAATAAAAAATCACATTTTCTTTTATTTATTTTGCTTGCAGTTAATTTTCAGTGCTTAAGGAAATTTGTTGCGAACAAATTTGGCACGCCCAGTGGGACCAATTCTGCTTTTCATCTCTTCCTCCTACAAATAAAAAAACAACAAGTTCAACTTTGCAGTGGCCTTCAAGAAGATCAATGATGTTTCATGCAAGGACTCTATTATTGCCACATTAGTTGATTTTTGTGATGTTGATTCAATCACTCGACGCGAGATAAAGACAAGTGCCTTGAATGGATCTGAATATTTCACCTCATTGGAGATGCCAAGAAAGAGAAAGTCTCAAATGACACTCAAAACTGCAATCCCTGGGGGCAACATTGCATCTAAGTTCTTTGATGGACTTTCTCACTCTGGCTTCAACTTTGGTGAATCTAAGAATTCAGCGGATTATTCAATTTCAACAAAGGTTAACTCCTTGATGGTTGACGCAACTGACGTAGACGAGAAGTTCGCAATGATGGAGCAAACCATTAGAGCCTTGAAGAAGTCTATTGATGACAAAAATCTCCAAATCACCCAACTTATGAGCAAGTTAGATCTCTACAACTCTGGAGAGTCACATCACAATCTAACAACTCAAGAAAAAGATGATATTGATTCTCTCACCAAGTCAGTTGACTCTCAAAGCGCAAAACAATCTGCTTCAGTTGCCACTCTAACAGTTCAACAACTACAAGATATGATCGCAAACACTATTAAAGCTCAATATGGCGGTCCACCACAAAGTTCCTTAGGATATTCAAAGCCATATTCTAAGCGAATTGAGGGTTTACTGATGCCAATTGGATATCAACCACCAAAGTTGCAACAATTTGATGGGAGAGGAAATCCAAGGCAACACATTGCCCATTTTGTTGAGACTTGTAGTAGTGCTGGTACACATGGTGATCTTTTTGTCAAGCAGTTTGTTTGTTCTTTAAAAGAAAATGCATTTGATTGGTATACAAACTTGGAGCCTGAATCAATTGATTGTTGGGAACAACTAGAAAATCAATTTCTCAATCGTTTCTACAGTACCCGACGTACAGTGAGCATGATGGTATTGACAAACACTAAACAAAGTAAGGATGAACCCGTAGAGGACTACATTAATCGTTGGCGAATGTTGAGCTTAGATTGCAAGGACCAACTTTCTGAAATCTCTGCAGTTGAAATTTGCATACAAGGAATGCATTGGGGCCTTGTATATATCCTTCAAGGAATTAAGCCTCAAACTTTTGAAGAACTAGCTACACGCGCTCATGACATGGAGTTAAGCATTGCAAGTCATGGAAAAACATCGCATGTCTTTGATCCAAAAAAAATAAATACACAATTCAAAGAGTCGTTAGACTACATAACTAATGAGTCCATGACGGTAACCGCGACTTCTACGAAGGCCTCCACGAGACAAAAGTTGAAAGAGATCGCGACGCATCAACAAATGAGAGAAGTGAAAAATCAATCTACCTTGAAGGAGTTACAAGCAAAAGAGTATCCCTTTCCAGACTCTGACGTTCCCGCGATTCTTGATGAGCTGCTAACCAAGAAAGTCATTGCACTCCCATAGTCAAAGCGACCCAAAGAATCCAATAAAGTCGATGATCCTATATATTGTAAATTTCACTGCATCATCGGTCATCACACCACAAAATGCTTCACTCTGAAGGAAAATATCATGACATTGGTACGAGAGGGAAAGATCATCCTTGACGATGGTGAGACAGCTGAGACAAATCATGCTAGTGTCAAACTTGATCATAAAAAGGATTCAATTTCAGAAGTTCCACGTCCTGTGGTATCGCCAAAAATTGAAGAAGGTGTCATCATACTACAGTTTGGGAGCTTTGAACCAGTTGAAGAAAAAAATAAACACATCCAAGGTAGATGACTTATCCAATGAAGAGAGTAGTGAAACTTGGACTTTGGTTGCTTTCAAAAGGCAAAAGCATCAAGGGACTTCTAAACTCCGACTTTCGAAAGTCGACACAAAATCAAGTACAAATCAGCTTCAACAATGCGAAAGCATAAAATCCAACACTAAATCGAAGTACATTAATGCTTCGTCACAAAAGGTTAGAAGGACAATTACATTGATGGAATTATTTCCTGAAACGCTCCTCGACGTACGAGCCTAAACTGCAAGTTGAAACGCTCCTCGACACACGAGCCTAAACTACAAGTTGAAATGCTCCTTGACGTACGAGCCTAAACTACAAGTTGAAACGTTCCTTGACGTACGAGTCTAAACTGCAAGTTGAAATGCTCCTCGACGTACGAGCCAAAACTGCAAGTTGAAACGTTCCTCGACGCACGAGCCTAAACTACAAGTTAAAATGCTCCTCGACGCACGAGCCTAAACTGCAAGTTACAACGCTCTTTAAGGTACGAGCATAAACTACATGTTACTCCTGGCCCGCAAGAGTATAAACTATGTACGACCCAAAAAAAACTCATCATCTTGAACTACGATATGACTTGATCCTCTTCACTGAGGTACGTAGGCGCTCGGAGTAATCACTCTAAGCTCAGTCACATGAGTAAGAAAAAATAAGGGGTTTTGGTGGCATTGCGTGATCATCACACTAGCTCTTTAAAATCATGTAGCTAGCACGTAAGTTCAAATGCGTCACAGATGAGTAAAGGTGAAGAGTTAAGCAAGGCATCTTAGCTGACTTCAAAGGCACATTTGTAAAAATCCGCAAAGGTTTTTACCATGATTTTTTAAAATATATTGCAGTTTTTGGAGTCTACTTTGCAACGTAAGGAATCGGCTCGTGATTCAGAGGTTTCTACGCTAAGTTATCAATTTTCTACCACGGCCGATCAAAGCTGAAAAAAAATCATCATCATATTTTGGAGTTGATCTGAACATTTCAAAGGCCTATTTGTAAAAGTTCAGAAAAATATTGATCGTCATTGTTACACACATTGAAGTTCTTGAAGCCCTCTCCGCAACAAAAGAAGAAGCTCGTGATTCAGGAACTCCTACTTCAAGTTATGATTTTTTGACACAGACGCGCAACACTGAAGAACTGAGCAGGGCAGAATTGTGGGATGACTTTGAAGAAATGTCTGTAAAAATCCATGAAGCTTTTGACCGTGATTTTTACACATGTTGTAGATATTTGAGTCGTATTTCCAATGAAATAAGAAACTCATGATTTCAACACTCCTACTTTGAGTTATGAATTTTCTACTACAGACGCGCGAAGCTGAAGAGTCTAGCAAGATGAAATTATGAGCTGACTTCGAAGTGACAAGTTGATTCCGCCAACGCCGAAAGAAAGGTGGATTCTCCAAGTCTCCAATGAAATCTAAAGCAGCCGATTGTCTCAACGCAATGAAGGTTTAAGGTGAAGCACCAAATGGTTGTTTGTCAAATCCTCGATTAAATAAGTAGATGGCGCACTAAATTGTTATATGTGAAAGCTACGATCAGAAGTGTAGGTACATCACGTGTTCCTTTCCAATTAAGGACGTTATTTTCATCTCCTTGATAAGATATCAAGATCGTTGGCGCTCCTTTGTGAACCTACAAAAAAAAAAAAAAAAAGAAGAAGTGATGAAGCACATGGTAGTAGCTGCCGAAGCTTCTCGATTTTACAAGATTGAGCGCTTGGTCGACCTCAATAACATGAAGGTTCAAATCAAAAGTATGCCGTAGTGCCAAACAACACAATGCATGCTTCATTGTGGATATTGCTTCATGTTGACCATAACCGTGAGGAGAACTTCCAGATTTGGGGACCAACTTCAAAAATCAATTTCTGTCAATACGAAGATTTTTTACGTTGATTTTTGGATATGTTGTAGTTCTAACAGTCTAATTTCTCCAGAATCAAGCCGCTCGTCATTTGAATGCTCCCACAGCAAGAAAAGGATGTTTTAGCGAGATTGCGCATAACTGTGAGGAGAACTTCCAGATTTGGAGACCAACTTCAAAAATTAATTTCTGTCAATACCAAATGTTTTTGAAGTTGATTTTTGGATATGTTGTATTTCTAAGAGTCTAGTTTCTCCAGAATCAAGCCGCTCGTCATTTGAATGCTCCTACGCCAAGAAAAGGGTGTTTTAGCGAGATTTCCATAACTGTGAGGAGAACTTCCAGATTTGGAGACCAACTTCAAAAATTAATTCCCGTCAATGCGAAAGGTTTTTGATTTTGATTTTTGGATATGTCATATTAATAAAAGTCTAGTTTCTCCAAAATCAATCCGATCATCGTTTGGATGCACCTACACCGAGAAAAAGATGTTTTGGCGAGATTGCGCATAACTGTGAGGAGAACTTCCAGATTTGATGACCAACTTCAAAAATCAATTCCCGTCAATACGAAAGGTTTCTAATGTTTATTTTTGGATATGTCGTATTACTAAAAGTCTAGTTTCTCTAGAATCAAGCCGATCATTGTTTGAATGCTCCTACGCTGAGAAAATGACGTTTTGGCGAGATTGCACATAACTGTGAGGAGAACTTCCAGATTTGATGATCAATTTCAAAAACCAATTTCCATCAATACAAAAAGTTTTTGATGTTGATTTTCGGATATGTCGTACTACTAAAAGTCTAGTTTCTCCAGAATCAAGTCTCTCGTCGTTTGAATTCTTTTACACCAAGAAAAGAGCATTTTGGTGGGACTGCACGAAATTGAGAAAAGAACACATCAAATTTGGAGTTCCACATTGATTTGGTTAGGAGAATTTTTTTTTCCAATGATTCTCTGATCAATCTTTTGTACATGGGAGATTCTTATATAGAAGTTCCTTTGAACAATTTTCATTTCATGTACAAGAAAAGCTTTGGTAAAATTGGAAGAAGGAAATCATATCAATTCTTATCCATCTAAATGGAAGTTGCTAGCACTCAAAAGGAAAGCAACAAGTCTTAAGATTTCAAGAATGATTCTTACAAAATCAAGCAAAGGAAATAAAATTTGGTGTGATTATTAAATTATCAATTGTTTCCAAGTTGAAGGTTTGCAAAAAAAGAAGCAAATAAAGTTATGTTCTTTTATTTAAAATTCAACTTTGAGGACTTGTGTGACACTCTAAGTGTTGGTGTCCAAATTTGTATTCAAATCTATGGTGAATTTTTTTTTGAATTTAAAATTCCTACAACTTTGTCACATTGATTTGCTTATCCCTCTCTCTCGAGAGTCCTCCATATCGTCCCTCGAGTGGATTGAAATAACAAAAGTCCTTAGGAGCACATCGAAATGGAGTTGCACATGACCTTATCATGCAACTTGTTTCATCGCAAGAAACGGAGTCAACCAAATGTCTTAAGAGTGATATTGTTGGATTCATAATACTTCAAGTCTCGCATCAAGTGCCGGCAAACCTACACTTCAACAAGGCTTGAAGTAAGGGGCATTTGTAGACACAGAAATTTTATTGGATTTAATTCATACGAAATTTGGATTAAATTCATGTTTATTTGGGTTGAATGATTAATTTGGGATTTACAAATAAATAAGTCCATTTTTATTAACTTCAAGTCCAAGGTCCATTTCATCTTGAAGCCCAAACCCATGTCACAGTGACAAGGCATTCAAGATCAACAAGGTGACACCACGTGTCCAAATGAGGTGGTAGTCTCAGTCAAATGCAAGAACCAATCACAATCTGTCAAGTGTCAAAATGACATCCTTTGGCCAATCATATGCAAACCTTGTCCGCCCCCTACAACTATAAATAGGGGGATGTACATGACATTCTGAAGGGCATCAAGAAAACTCTTCAACAAGCATTCTGCAAGGATTGGAGAAAGCTACAACACCAGCTACATAGTTCTTCAAAGAAGTGGTCAACGGAGTTCTTTCCGGAGATCGACTTGAAACGACGAAGTACTTCCCGACGTTCCCGAAGATCAAATACATCTCGAAGAGGTCTACATCTTCCTACATTCGAGAAATACGCTACTGAATGCCCTCGAATCAAGGAGAAGTTTAGGAGAGAAGAATCAAGAGAACACCAAAATTATACTCACAACGATTCATCAATAAAAAATTACATTTTCTTTTATTTATTTTACTTGCAGTTAATTTTCAGCGCTTAAGGAAATTTGTTGCGAAGAATGTCTTACCTTGTTGCTTTCAGAAGACAATGAGAGGGAATTGAAAGAGGATATAGATAGTGATTTCTTTGGGTGATGATTGACAATAACAATTTTAGAAGAAAATGATAGCGTGGCAGCCATAGGAGATGGGTGGGACTGGAGAAGGAATGAGTGTTCTATTTTACTTTTTCCATATATTTTTTTGGGTCTTTTTTCCTTTTAATTTTATTTACTTTTTATGATTTTAGTCCTTATAAATCAAAATTCATCCATTCTCTCATCTTATACGTGTGAAACTCACCTACTTTGTCCAATTCAATCATTAAGTTGCCACATAAGCTCAGTCAATGATCGGAGGGGAGGTTAAGTTTCTTTGGATTTAAGTGTTCATCAGTTGACAAAATCGTAAGTAGAAGGATCCAATTAACAATTTGAACCAAGTACAAGAGTCTCCCAGATCATTTCGTCTTCCTAATATGTAACATATGAAAAAATAATATTGGACGGAATTATTAGGGGTCGTTTGGTAGAGTGTATTGGAGAAAATAATGTTTGCATTAGCTTGATGTATTATTAGTACCTTGTTTGGTACACTTTTCTAACCTATACATAACTAATACTTGTATTAGTAATACTCTCTATTGTGTATTGAAGAGTGTATTACTAATACCATCTATTTCTTTGCATTAGTAATGCAATGGGTTCTAATGCATGCATTAACATTATCAAAGACACAATTGCCCTCAAAAACTTTTTTTACATCCTTTCCACTATATTTGTGGAGAGTATTTTTGTAAACAAATATTTTTTCTAAAAGAATTATGTAATGCATAATATTTTTAGTACACCAAACCAAACATTGCATAAAAAAATCACATCATAACTAATGCAAGCATAACTAATACAAGCATTACTAATACACTATATTTTACATTATTCTTATACACTCTACCAAACGACCCGTTAGTGTTTAAATTTAGTTACATCACAAAAATGATGTATAAGCTAACTTTCTATAGAACTTCTTCATCATTCTTTATACTATGAACCTTTTTCCCGTTTGATTAAAAAGATGATTTACAAATTCAATTCCATAATTAGATTTTATAGCAATTAATGCAACTTGGCAATCTCTAATCCATCAATTTTCCATGATGTTTACAAGGGGGACCCAACCAATGTTGGCCTCTCCTAGGTGATTTGTTGAGCTTACGATATGATGCTTCCTTCGACTTCCTTTTCTTTTTAATCTTTTTAAAAAAGAATGATTCTTTTTATTTTTTGGTAATATTTTAATTTTGATTTTTCTACGTGGCATGTTTAAGGCCACAAGATTAAATGACATTTTGATACATTTGTCATAACTTTAATTTAGAACAACACGATAGAAAATTCTTCTTTATTTAATTAAACTAAATCATTATTTTATAAACAGAGTGTATCTCTTATAAATAGCCTATGAATTATTACATTATTGGCTGCATATACACCAAAGAAAAAATGGAGCCGTGGAAAGACCTGAGTGGAAAAGTAGTGATGGTGACCGGTGCATCGTCAGGAATCGGGTTAGAGTTCTGTCTCGACTTGGTCAAAGCCGGTTGCAGAATCATTGCTGCTGCTCGTCGTGTTGACAGACTGAAATCTCTATGTGACCAAATTAATAGTAATTCAAAGGGACCCCCTCGTGCAATCGCCATCCAACTTGACGTTACCACTGATGGTGCTACCATTGAGTCCGCTGTACAAATAGCTTGGGATGCATTTGGACGTATTGATGCCTTGATTAACAATGCCGGTGTTGCAGGTAATTTAATTGAGTATACGTTTGTTACATATTGTGGTACGATAGGAATTGTCAGAGGTGGAGTGGGACAATATCTTTTAACACAAACCTAAAAGGGGCATGGTTAGTGTCTAAATATGTATGTAGAAGTATGCGCGATGCTAAACAGGGCGGAGGGTTTGAATTGGGTAGTATACATAGGGACTTTTGGTTATGCTTCTTCAAAGATGGCTCTTGGCATCAGTGGCGGAGCCAGAAATTTCACGAAGAGTGTCCAAGTGTTAAAGTGAACCCGCTCTTCTTAAAAAGTGAAAAAAAAAGTTGTTACTAGTGAGATTCGAACACACAAACACTTTAAGTTTGTATGTCTTTACTCTTTCAAAGCACCTAAAACCACTAGATTACATTATATTGTTGTGTCAAGGTGTCCAAAATATGTTATTTAGCCACTTTGTTCATTATTTTACTTGTATATACGGTATAATTTTCCGACGAAAGGTGTCCAATTGGACACCCTGACATAAGGGTGGCTACACCACTGCTTGACATGGTTACTAAGGTGCGTACCTACAAAGACAAATTCAGAATTTTAAGTGGGTTTGTTGATTTTACAATAGGGCAAGGACTAACTTCGAGAGTCTAACTTTTTTGTTTGACCGTGCATTCAAACTTACATAAAGTGTTATAGGTAATTAGAAGAATTAACAATTTAAAGGGCGTACAAACAAAATTTAGATTAAAAAAATTATTGTTAGACTTTTGAAATTTAAACTATGTCATATAAACAGACAAAGAGAATAGTTATATTTGCATCAAGTATTCAAATATATTTAATGAATGGCAGAATATGGCGATGGAATTGGGAGTAGACAAGATCAGAGTGAACTCAATAGCACCAGGATATTTCAAATCAGAGATAACAGAGGGGCTTATGCAAAATAAATGGTTCAATAATGTTACTAGAAGAACTATTCCTCTAAGAACATCGGGAACGATTAATCCGGCTTTAATATAAGTGGTGAGGTATTTAATCCACGATTCTTCAGAATATGTTTCGGGCAATGTCTTCATTGTCGATGCTGTAACTACCTTACCAGGTGTCCCCATTTTCTCATCATTCTAGTCATAGAGTCAGATCCTACGTTTGAAGTTTATGACTTCTTACAACGAATTAAATTTAATATATAATACTGAATGAGTTCATAGCCAAATATTTTTAGAGGAAAAATGATGTTGGTTTTGTCTCACTGTTCAATTGTGTAAAGTGAAGTGTATCTTGATACAGTTTAAATAAATTCATGCTTGTATAAATATTTTGTTTTGGTTTATGATCTTTGTAAAAGTTTAATTTTCAACCTATATAGTGTATTGTTGTGGTCTCTATGCTTACATGTATATATTTTAGGGGAAATTTCTCACATAACCATTATAATAAACTTAATTAGGTTCCTTAGCTATAATTTGCATATTTACGTATTGTAGCTATAGCTTACTCGTTTGTATAATTCACACCTCGTTGCATTATTCACGGATATGTTTATATAATTCGCGTGTATTTGTATAATTGAGTTATTTTCGTCTGTATTTGTATAAGTATAATTATATATGTTGGTAGACTTTTGTACTTATCTATTTTGTATAAGTAAAATATAGAAATATACTACTAGAATAACTATATACAATTACAGATTTATACAAATATGGGTTCAACTGTAGATCTAAAATTGGATCTGTTTTTTAGAGTTATACAAATATGATAAAATACGAAATAATGAATTTATACAAACACAACCATCTAAACTTTAGACAGTTATACAAATTATATTTGAGTACCGAGTCGTTGAGGTCAATTTTCCTGAAATTACAATCGTCAAATTAATCTTTTTATGTTTGTGCAAAAGTGTGTTTAGTAGACAACATTTCTCAAAGAATAGGTAGTAATTTTAAGTCCATAAGGTATTGCGTTGATGATCTTAACAAGGAGTCAGATGATGAAGTAATTTGATGTAAAAAATTGATGTTGAATCCTCAAAAATTGCACTGTGTTTGGAGGATCCAACACACACTCATCACCATTTTTTAAGAGACGGAGCAAAATAGGGATGCAATATGCAGTTAGGTTCCAACTTGTAGTCATGCATATTGTGTCCACAATCTTTTATTTTACGTAAGTTAATTTATTTGATAAAAGCTAGTAAGTGTCCTATTCATTCTCACTTGTTACGTCCCGTAAATTTCTTTTGAAATAATAAACTTATGTTCATGCATTTTATTTAACTAGTTGTGGCACGCGTGTCCTGTGCTAAGTTGTGTGGAGTTGTTTTGTAGCAATATATATACGTTCTCTATAACACTCATCTCATGAGTTATTATTGATCTATTAGAATGATTAAGATTAAATTTAAACATGTGTGTAGTGAATAATACAAAATGTAACCGCATAAATCGGAAACTCAATTTGAAGAGTAGTTTGGGTGGCTGATGAGTCGATTATCTGAGTGTAGGTAAGTCAGTGTCATCTAAACCTGAAAATCTGCACAATCTGTAAGAAAGCTACAAACAACATGAGTATGCATTCGCTACATCTTAACTAGACACGAGATCCATACCAAGCGTATTTAGACACACATGTGTATTCAAATGTATATTCAGGTTCAAACATCTGAATCTTAATGCACATCTTAATATTCAGATGTGTATTTAAATTCAGACGTCTTAATCTTAATGGAAACAGATGATGCCTTAACTCACTTCCCCTATTGAATAGAGTCAATATTGACAGGAAATTAGGACATTGCTATTTTGAAAGAATACAAAAGTTCCCCACTATTTCAGTAAGAATCCATTTCCTACCATGCATTTTCCTAGTGAGCGTATTCAGTGGGAAATGAGTGAAAAAATCATGTTCTGAAGCACCAATTTCCCACTAATTCACGGTGGAAAAACCTTTGTTTCTAGTAGTGTAATTAAGGATGATGATTTGCTGAACTAACCAGAGAGTAGTAAACTCCACAAGGCCTTTTAGCTAACAAAGAAGAGTGAGTCTCCTTCTCCACAACTTTGCCTTTGTCTAACACAACAATTGTATCACAATTTTGTATAGTACTTAACCTATGTGCCACAACCACGCTTGTCCGCCCAACCATCACTCGTTCAAGTGCCTCTTGTACTAATTTCTCCGATTAACTGTCCAATGCACTCGTTGCCTTGTCTAATAATAACACCCCTGGATTTTTTAATATTGCACGAGCTATCGCGATTCTCTGTTTTTGGCCTCCTGATAACTGCAGTCCCCTGTCCCCACACCATGTGTCATATCCGTCTTTTAATGCTGAGATGAAACTATGTACATTTGCTGCCTTTGCGGCTTCAATTATCTCCGATTCATCTACTTTTTCTGATGCTAGCACTCTATACGTTATGTTTTCCCTTATGGTTCCGTGAAATAATGTTGGTTCTTGGCTTACAAGTGCTATCTACTTCCTCAATGACTTCAAGTTGTATGATCTTATGTCACGTCCGTCTATTTTTATTTCACCACTTAAAGGATCGTAGAATCTTTCTATTAGACCAATTATCGTGGACTTCCCCGAACCTCTTTGTCCTACCAATGCTGTTGATTTTCCTGCATCGATTGTTATTGAGAACCCCTTGAAGATGATCACATTAGGCCTGGCAGGGTACGCGAAATCCACCTCACATATCTCGATATGCCCTGTTATCTTCTTTGGCTTGTGACCATCTGAATCCTCTGGCTCGATTAAGGAATATAGATCCAATGTTGCAAAGACTGATCCAACAGCATCCGTACCTCTGTCGAGATCCTTAGTCATTGTTCCTAAATCCGCAATGACACACCAATTGCTAATTAAAAGCACCAAGATTTGGAATAGGGCTTGAGCTCCAATATAGCCTTCTACCATGAAATATCCACCAAACCAGAAAAAGAGAGCCCATGTACATGACTGGAGACTGATGGTAGTGCCAAGTATGATTCCCGACAACCATGACTGTCGTATACTTTCGCGTAGAGGGCCTTCTTGGGCTTCTTTTAGCATTTGAAGAATTCGACTTTGGGAGTTGAAGGCTGTTACAGTTCGTAGATTAGTAATTGCTTCAGCTGCTAACTTGCTGCTTTCTTCTTGAGCCTTGATGGATTTTTCCGACATGCTTTTCAATAACACCCGCTTGCAATAGAGGAAGAAAATGATAACAGCTTGAGCCGCGATCATAACCAATCCCATTCTCCACGCGATAACTAGGCCAACCGTGCAAGCTATGGTCATCCCTGCAATTGTTTGAATGAATAATGACATCCTGTCCCCAACCAAAGACCTCACCGCGCAATTATAAAAACAGAACATGTTGTCATTACTTATTTCACGCTATATGACCTTATTTCCTTTTTAGTCTGATAAAAAAGAACGACACTTTTATATAGTTGTTAACTCTATCAACTTCAATTTTTGTTCTGAAAATGGCCCTGATATAACCCTCAACTTTGTCATTTAGAGATGATACACCCATTTTTATAAAACACATATAACCATTTGTATTACAGTAAGGGTATATGTGAGCCACTTTTAGAACGAAGGATATATCAGTTCTAAATCGCAAAGTTGAGGAGTATATCAGACTCTTTTCCCTTTCATTTTTCATTTGTAGTCAATGAAATGATCTTAGAGTCACAGAAATGTCATGAAAGTCTAAGACCACAAGTTCGAGCTAAATGTGTGTCATTCTGAAACAGTATATGATTAGTCAAAGACCGTCATATAAAATGAATATGAAAGAGTAGACATCGTACCACACTGGCATCATCAGTAAGTCTAGAGCATATTGCAGCAGTGGAATTCTGTTCCTTGTCATACCATCCAACTTCGAAAGTAAGCATTTTGGATAACATCCTCTCTCTGACCCTTTTAGTCAATCGCTCTCCCATGACCGCAAAGTTATAATGCTGAAGTACATTGAGAACAAGGGTAATAAATGCCATCCCCAGGAAAGCCAGAGTATATATCTTAGTCTTTTTCTTAATCTCGTCATGACTAGGCGAGTAAGACACTGATATCATTGCCCCCATCAGAAAAGCATATACTGGTAGAACTCCACCAACTAATATTGCTCCTATACATCCTAAAGTTGCTTGCTTCCATTCCGGCAAATTCATAGCCAAAAGCCTTTTAAATGATCCTTGCCCTGAAGTACTCGGAACTGAAGTATCATCGCGATTTGCAATTGAAGAAGATTGTTGTGAAGAGGCAATAGTCGCTCCAGTAGGTTTTTCAGTTTGTTGTAGACGGACTAAGGAAGCGTATAGTCCGTTTTCTTGATTTTTAATTAGCTCATTGTGTGAGCCAATTTCCTTGACCTGTCCATTTTGGACAAAGGCGATAAGGTCAGCGTTACGGGTAGTGGAAAGGTGGTGTGCTACGATGATTGTGGTGCGGCCAATGGAGGCATTGTCTAGAGCTTCTTGCACCACTATTTCTGATGCAGTGTCAAGTGCACTGGTTGCCTCATCTAGGAGGAGTATTCTTGGTGACTTGATAGTAGCTCTTGCTATGGCTATTCTCTGTTTCTGTCCCCCAGACATTTCTATACTTCTCTCCCCCACCTGCATACATGTTCTTCCAAATTATTATTCTTTTCGAAAGTGACCTGATAGTATAAATATTTTAGTTTTACGTCAATACTGCATAGAACTAATAACTTAGTGATGCCAAAGTAGGAAGGATGGAATATAAATTGCAACATATTCAGCAGCATAATACATAAATGTGTCATTTAACTAGCCTCAGTTGAAATCTATGCTCTGCAACTTTGTGTGCGCACAAGTAGACACACGCGCCCTACGGTGACGTCTTACGTGATAATTCGCGTGGGATACACTCAAACTGATTTGTAGGACATCATGTAGGATGCCTATATCTACTTGTTCAACTTTATACAAGTTTATACTGTGAACGTTCAGAGTTGGAGGATATAGATGCTAGCTGACGCAAGTTAAATGGTACATTTCCTAAAAAATATTTTTCTTCATACCAAACACAACCCATGTGTCTAACTAAATACTTAAGATAAAGAAATAAAGAAGAGGCACTGTCCTAATTACATACCTTGGTGTAATAACCCTGAGGCAATTTACATATGAAGTCATGAGCATTAGAAGCTTTTGCAGCCTCAATAACTTGTTCCATAGATGCATCCTCTTTGCCAAAAAGTATATTTTCTTTAATTGTGGTTGCAAAAAGTGCAGGCTCCTTGCTCACCAGAATCATCTGATACTTCAGCCACTTAGGCTGCAGCTTATTAATGACGACTCTATCGAGAAGAATCTCTCCAGCCATCGGAGCATAAAATCTCTGCAGCAGTGCTATTACAGCGGATCCACTTCCTCCTACTAACGCCACTGTTTTCCCTCTCGGGATTTTTAGGCTAAAATCTTTTAGTCCTATGCTTTCGGGCCCTGATGGGTACGCGAATTTAACGCGTTTGGATTCTATTTCCCCTGTCATGTTATCCAATGCTTGGCCTTCCATGTTTTCTGAATCAATATTGGGTACCCTTTTTATTACTTTCATTACACGTTCATTAGCTGCTATTGCTTCTGCAAAATCCTTTATGTTTGACAAACCAGAAGCCAATCTTCTGTATGGAGGAAAAATAAAAAAACATGTTAGATGCCATGTAGGTGTAACACATAAAACGCATAATACATAAATGTGTTTTTTTTTAACTTGACATCATTTCACATTTATGTCCTCCAACTTCGGGTGGTGTGCTTAAGTAATCACTTTAACTTGTATAAAGCTGAACAAGTAGACACATGAGTCCTACGTGGCATAATACGCATAGAACAGCACGTAGGATGAAAATTGTCATGTAGGATGTCACGTAGGATGCGTGTGTCTACTTGCTTGTCCAATCTTATACAAGATTAAGTGCTTACTTGTGCACACTCAAAGTTGGAGGACATAAATTTAAACGGAGGCCAAGTTACATAAAACATGTCATTTAACTTGGCCTTGACTGACACATGTGCCCTCCAATGCACAACTAGACACTTAAACTTATATAAAGTTGAAAAAATAGACACATGTGTCCTATGTGGCATCCTATGTAGCGTCTCACACGAATTGATATGCAGGACGCCATATAAAATGTGTGTGTTTACTTATTCAACTTTATACAAATTTATATATATCTATTTATACACATTCAATGTTTAAATGTACAAATTAATTAAAATAGTGGATTTAGGTTATATGTATAGATCATGTAATGATTTTTACTGGTATAATACATAACTGTGTCCTTTAACTTGACCTCATTTCACATTTATGTCCTTCAACTTTGAATGTGTACAAGTAAATATTTAAACTTGTATAAAAGTTGAACAAGTAGACACATGAGTCCTATGTAGCATAATACACATACGACACCACGTAGGACGCAAATTGTCATGTAGGATGTCACGTAGGACGTGTATGTTTATTTGTTCAACTTTATACAAATTTAAATGTCTACTTATGTGTCACGATCCGAACCTACACCCTGGACGTGGCCGGCACTCGAGAACCATTGCTGGTCCCCAAGCGAACCCTCATCCTGGCTGACTACAAGCGGAAAACTAACTCAAGCATACAAAAGCTTAAAAACTGAATAAAAAGAATATATTCAACTCGCCATAAAATA
>JAJONR010009526.1:0-25356 GCA_029582245.1 Solanum etuberosum
TCTTCATCTTCATCTTCATCTTCATCCTCAATCATTCTCTTCATGGCAGCAACACCTTCTATGTGTGAGAAGCTCTTTCTTTGGTTGATGTAATTGGACTTATTGGATATTAATAGAGACATGTCCAAATTTTCTTCATGATCATGATTAGGGTTTTTCTGGAGGCGACTAGAGGCAACTGACGTTGTTCTCCATAAAGGTGGTGATTCAAGGAATTGTGGCGGTGTATTGGTGATTGTTGGGAAGCTAAAATCATCTTGAGGAGGAGAAGGAGCCATATTATATGGTTTTGATAGCTATGGTGTTTGTAAATAAGACTACTTGAATTTGAGAAATTATTGGGGTGGTTTTGTTTGGTGTGGAAGGTTAAGGGGGCTATTTGCATTTTAGGGGAAAAGTTTTAGTTCAACCACTTCAACTTTGTATACAGATATTTTCTTTTATATAAAGAAAAATTTAGGAGGTGGGTCCCATTTTTATAACTTTTTGGGTCTACAATATTATAATTTATGTCGTGATTCTCTTCTATACGTTTATTGAATTAGGAGGATCTTTTAAAGCTATTTTATTCTTTATTGATATTTACACAATTTTAATATAATCATATAATTGAGATGTTTATAATTTTCAAAAATAATTACTATTAATAATAAAATGATTTTTTTTATCTTAAACTTCTAAAATGATAAAGAAATTAGAATATCTATTTTTAAAATCATCATAAATAATTTGCGAGTAATTAAATCAAAATTTGATTAGCTATACATGAAAGAAAGCGTAACTTATCATTCCTTTGTAATTATCACAATTACTGAAAGATTAGCTATCTTACCATATCCACCAAGCACATATCATTCCCTTGTTAATTATTTATTCCTTAATTATAGGTGTTTTAGGTATAGAGTAGCTAATTCCTGTTTCTTAGACCCACCCCCCCCCCCCCTTTTTTTTTTAAATTATTGTTTTATATGTGTACTATATATCTAGAATATTAATAATTATTTTAATTAGGGGTGAAGGTAGAAAATTAGAAGCTTAACTATGAGGTAGATCAAATTCAATAAATTTTGCTTAGATGATATATTTGTATTTAAAAATTTATTATGTTTGTAAATTGAAATTCAAAGTATAATTATTAAAACTTAAAGTCATCGGACTTAATTACCTATAAAACAGAGAAACCATGATTTTGATTTTGAGAAAATCGTAAAACATGTCAATGACACTCGTCGTATTGTAATTGCAATATAGTTCATACTACAATAATAATAATAATAATAATAATAATAATAATAATAATAATAATAATAATAATATATTTGGTGTAATTTCACAATGTGGAATATGAAAAAATTAGGATGTATGCAGACTTTACCCCTACTATCTATGGGATAGAGAGATTGTGTCTCATACACTCTTCACTCGAAATAAATGTAAAGCAGGATTGTAAGGAAAATAATGACAACAAAATATTAAGATGAATAAAGTAAATGAAACAATTGAGAGTAATAAAAACTAATAAGAATAACTTACTACACAAATACTAACTAAATACTGAAAAGACGGGAAGAGTAGACTAGTTTTCTACTCTCCCACATAAAAATATGATAACGCCTAGCTAACTACTACTTTTCTACTCTAATCCCCAACCTCCATATCTTTCTATCTAGAGTCATGCATGTCTATAATAAGCTGAAAATGTGTCACATCTTATCTAATCACCTTCCACCAATTTTTCTTCGGTCTGATACATCCACCTCTCCTAAAGTTTGATATAGTCAACCTCTCATACTTACTTACTGGTGCATTTGTACACCTCCTCTTCATATATCCAAAACATCTTACTTTTTTCCCCTCATCTTGTCTGTCACATAGGTCACTCACATTTTGTCATAATATATAACTTTGTTTCTTATTCTATCTCTCCTAATATATCCACACATCCATTTGAGCATACTTATTTCCGTTATCTTCATCTTTTGGGTGTGCTTGTTCATAACTGACTGATATTATGCCTCATATATACAACAATGTAGGTCTAACCATCATTTTCTAGAACTTACCGTAAAGTTTTAGTGACACATTCTTATAACACAGTACCCCAGATGTGAGCCTTCATTTTATCCACTCTATTCCAGTACAATGTGCGACATCATCATCAATCAATCTCTCCGATTTCTTTGATTATATACATATCCCTAAAATACTTGAAATTTCCTTGATCTTTAATTCCACCTCCACTTCTATCATATGTTATGTGGCTAATTTTGCATTCTAGTTATTCTATTTTAGTGGTGCACACTATAGTCCATACTCACAAAAATTAAATTGATAAAATATTATGGGGATAATTACCCACCTCAATTAATGAGTAATGACCAAAATACAATCTTTCTTTAGGAATTTAAACTTATTGTCCATCAATCACTATCTAAAGACTTTCATATGACTAAACTCTAAAATATATAAATATGGTCAAACATTTTTGAAATTACTGCCGGATTTATCGGATTATTAATTCATGCCATCAAAATTCCAATTTTTAACCCTTTTTTTTGTGTGTGTAATTTATTTCACTTGATTTAATTAGTGAGTTTTGATACTTCAAGTTTATTCATCTTCCGCTGTTTTTGGTTATTACATGAATGGAAATTAATTTTAGAGTCAGCAAATTATTACTAGGTTATTTGTGTAATTCTTAATCAATTATTTATAATTACTTCTATTAAATAATTCTCATAATCTTACCCAAGAAGTCTTAGCAAATTCAATTTTTTTCTACTTAACATCGTGTTTCACAAGTCTAAAGATACTAGATATTAGGTGTCCGCACCAGTGCGGGCTCAATATATATTATTTTTTCGTCTCTATTTTATGTGATATCGATGAAATTTAGAGAGTTAACTAAACTTATTTGAAGTTGTTAATTTATTGTGATTTTTATTACTTTTATATCATTTTCAAATAATATATGTTACTCTTTCTGTTTCATTTTATGTAACACGGACACGGGTAAATTTAGGAAAGTCAAGGAAATTTCTTATATGATTCTTAAATATTTTTAGTTGTTATTTCATTATTTTCAAATAGTATTTTTTACGTTATTTTAAAACAATGCATATTACTCCTTTTGTTTCAATATACGTGGTAAATATGGAATTAAAGAGAATCAACAAAATTTCATATATGATTTTTTCTTATGTTTTTAAAAATATCTTAAGTTATTACATTATGATTTTACGCATTTTTTATATAATTTTTAAATATATAACAAATTAAATGAACAACAAGATAAAAAAAAAAAAGTTAAATCAAAGAAAGTACTAAAGTTTTCAAATCATCATATTCCAATATTATTAGTTAGAGTATTAGATTTCAATTTGTTAATTATTTTGAGTTTTTGACTTATAGTACTCTTTACATAGTTTTCAAATACGTAATAAACTATTTTAAATTATTATTCATTATTTTGTGATTTATATACAAAGTGAAAACAACATGTTGTGACACACAAACTAAAGAGAAATCAAATTGTTATTTAAAGTAAGAGGTAAGAGTATGAAATTAGAAAAATATACTGAAACATCCAAATTTATAATAGTACAATCATAAAACAAAGGAGTACAATATCTTTTAGCATATAACAGTAGTAAATTATCAAAATTATCCTTGGTTAGGAAGCAGACATAGCTGCTTCCGTAAAGTAATACTAGTAATAAATTGTTAAAAATTTAAAACATTTCACATGTGAGCTAGAAACCAAATATTAAGTTTTTTTTATATGTATTGAAGTACACGAACTTCTATTTTCTTTTATAATTTCTAATTTTTTTTATATATGTAAAAAAAAAAATTCTCTTAAATTGAGAATGTATTGAAAATAACTTCTCTACTCTGTAAAAATAGGACAAAGTCTTCATATACTTACCTACCCTGAGTACCCTCTGTAATCTCTAGACCTTACTTACAAAATTTCACCGGACAATATATATATATATATATATATATATATATATATATATAAAATTGTGATTGGATTTGCAACTTTATACTCTAAAGTCCCAGTCTTCTTAATATTGCTTCTTTTTCTCTTTTTCTTTTCCTCAGGTAACTAATTAATTTCTTGTATATCACCATATATAGTACCAAAAAATGATAGTAACTTTTCAACTAAGTTCATAAAGGGTGTTTTAGGTATGAAAAAAACGATCCACGGAAAATATTCAATTCTTTTATGAAAAAAAGAAGAGTATTTTTTTAGTATTTGATAAATAAAATATTACTTTAAATACATTTATATAATGCAAATTAAATAGTGGGAGTGGGGGGACGTGGGGTGGGGTGGGTAAGAATGAAGGGGCTGGGTGGTGTTAAGGTTGGAAGTGGGTACATGTGGGTCTACCACATAATTATTGAGTTCACGTGAATTCAATAACTTTTGTTCAAACCTTATATACGTATTAAGAAAATTCACTAAATATCTATAAATATCAGTAGTTACTATTGAATATTTACATGAAATGGTTATTTGAATCCATAGACTTTAAATTTTGAATTCGATGGGTGAGGGTGGGGGTAGGATATCGGTGTTGATTTCTCAAGTTTTTCTTGATTGGATCGACTAGTTAACAGTCATTTTTTTTATATGTTTTTATAGACACAAAGAAAGCTACTCTATAAGACAATTTTCATTTCCAGTAGATAACTCAATACACAACTTGTAAATGAATATAATAGGAATAATATTACATACTAGGGTGTCAAATAAGTTGGTTGAGCAAAATTTGAGCGACTCAAATCGAGTAGAGCTAATGAACATCTCATGATCAAACACAATAATAACATACTCAGTATATTTCTACAGATGAGAATCGGAAAGGGTAAGTGTATAGAAACCATGCTCTTACCTTTATGGGAATAAAGAGATTGATTTCGATAAACCATAAGCTCAAGAAACTCATTTTTCAAAAGAAATGCAAGTCATGAGTTCAAAGTTTATTTGTACCAAGATGATTTTGGATAATTAGACCTGAAATAGTTCAAAATTCATTATCCAACTCAAAACCACTTTTTTCATTTGTTTTTTTTATTATTATTTATCCAAATCAAAATAACACTTCAAAAAAAATAAGGTGCTATTTTGAGCTTGCATCTAGTGACTTCAACAAAGTATTTCAAAACTCAATAACATATACAATACAATTCCATGAGTGGATGGTGTGTCACAGCCTTGTTCCTACCTTGTGAAGATAGAGAAGTTGTTTCCAGTAGACCCTTGACTCAAGTTATTTCAAAACACAGAAAACTCATAAGGTCCAGACATATAGTCAAGCAAGTCTATCCTTTAACAAACTATGTAATTTTTTTGGCTAAGTATTAGCTCAATGTATATATCTATAACCAGTAAGCCAAAAAAAAAAGTCTATCCTCTAACAGAAAAATGAGGCTTTCATTCATTTGGAGATTTTTACAAGTAAAATTAGGAAAATAGGTACAAGAATGGGTGAGATCCATACGATCCTCTCCATTTAAATAGAATTAGGTATTCCCAAATGCATCAATTTCAAACTTTACTAAGATATTTAGAGAATTTCTTCAACCACCTGCCTGAATGTCTTTCCTTCAGTTCTGGGGAGATGTCAGCTTCGATGTCACGAGTATCTGAGGAAGTTCCACTACCAGTGACAAGAGTGATATACCGGTAACTGGACTCCCACTTACACTTTGTCCTGGAGTAGTTTTATGTACAAACTAATGTTAGCCTGTGTAAAGCAACTATTGCGTTAGCTAACAGGCCAAACACTTTCTTCCATCTTATTGTTGTCCATGAGTAGAACAGGAAGGATCAATAGTTGTTGTCTCTCCTAAGAAAAACACTGTGATATTCAAATGAATCTTGGCTATCGCATGGATTCTCGATGCTTAAGAGGAATGCCTTCTTCACTGGAGCCTCCTCCTTCATCGTATTTAGGATATCGCATAAATGTAGATGGTGAAGAAACTGTGAACGGAAGAAAAATAGTTATCAATTCAAAACCCACAAAATGTGAATTATATTATGACTAATGGTAATTTGAAAGGATACCCTCAACTAAGTCTTTGGTTTTGTGAAGAAGAAAGGTGCCTGACAAAATGGTCACAAATCCACAGAGTTCCGTAATAATTTGAGTTGCAGTTTGCCCATTCCAATCCTGTTCCAGGAGCATGAAAGACAATTTAGAAGAAGATAAGATGGTTGAAGATAGAGGATGCCTTTCAAACACAAGTTGAACTTATCTAAATATTTAACTACTGTCGATCACTATCGCTCAACACTTGAAAGCAGCTATTCCAGCAATTAAGAGAAGTACTAATGGTCAATAAGCAGGAGAGGACGGAGAGATTTGCAATTTATCCAGGAGCCACAAGTTCCAGCGGGTTTGCCAGGGTAAATAAGCATTTCATGCTTGGAGGCATCACATGAATGATTGCTTTATAAAATGCGCTTAATACCCTAATAATGCAGCTTTTGACCGTTATTTATAAACAAAGGTGGTTACTTTCTGAAAAAGACTTCATAAAGTCACTTGTTAGCCATGCACTTTAAATATATAATCTTTTGGATCTTCCGAACAGAAAAGACAAAGAAACATATAAACTATAACTGTGACTTGCAGCTTGGGAACTGAATGATCTACTACAAATTGTTAGAAAGTTGTGCAGTAAACGTGCAGACCATAGACAGAATGAAATGGGGGAATTCTAACAATGGTCTATACTCTGTCAAGGCTGGATATAATAACTTCTCCTTCAACAATCCTATGATTGACAAATGGCCTTGAGTATTTGAAAGACCAAGCGCCTGACAAAAGTAATTTGTTTCAGTTGGACAGCTCTCAAAGATGCTTGTCTAACACAGGATAATCTATCAAGAAGAATTCTTCAAATAGTCAACAGATGCTACAAGTGCGAGACCAACTCAGAAAGCATCAGCGACCTACTTCTCCACTGTACTGTTGCAGCAGACTTTTGGAGCATGTTTCACTCGATTTTTGGACTTAGCTGGTCATGTCATTCATTGTAAAGAATGCATGCGAAAGCTGGAATGTCTGGAGAGTTGATAAAACCATCAGGGATATCTGGAGAATGGCACCTGCCTGTGTTTTTTGGTGCATTTTGGACAGAGAGGAACACGAGATGCGTTGATGGAATTTCAACTCTAATGTGCTCCCTCAAGGCTGGATGTCTTATCTGTTTAATTGGTGTAAACTCTCTCCTATAAATAGCATATAACAGGTTTTGGATTTTGTAAGCTCCTTAATTCTAGTCTAATTTTATGTATAGGAGCTATCAAAATCTTTTTTGCTTCCATGTACTTTTGCTATTTAAAAATCTTCTTGATGCCTTGAATGAAATCTTTTTACTCCATCAAAAACATATAAACTATAACTGTAAGCCGATACCCCTCCCTCACCCATTAGACAATCAATTCTCTAGTAATATTCGCAATTCATTTGTATTGGCTTGTTTGAACAAATTTTGTCTCTTTATTACTAGAGAAGTCCTGTGATACAAAATACTGATTAGATACGTTTAAGGGTATAAATTGTTATATGCGAAGCTCTACTAGTTAGGTAGTTTCAGAAAAGCAAGGAAAGGAGAAGTCCTCAAGAATTATTAAAATGGTTAAAAATTATTCAGAAAGATGGCTGCTTTTCCCCCCTCAAATTTCATCAATGGGAGGGGGAGGAAGAGAGAACATAGTTGCTTTCATTTTAGCTCCAATTTCATCAATTATGTTAAGGAAATTTCAATTTCATTGGTGACTAATCTTAAATACATAATATTATTTATCTTTCCTTTAACTAGTCACTAGTCATCTCACTGGAATCATAAAAGGTCAGTCTCCTCTAGATCAATGTTAAACATAGTACAACGACTACGAGTGTTCTAAAGTTCAACCCTTATATTTTTCAATTACGTTTCTCATGCACCAAAATGGAGGTCTATGAGAGCCTGGCGTGCATTCATACTACACTTACAAAGTTTTATTATTCCCCACCCACATTGGCTGGCAAGCACACGTTCCTCTGCACCATTGTCACTACTCACTCCTGATCCTGTTTATGTCTAGTTAGGTTCAATATGATTCATCTACGTTTCCTTTACAGGAATTCTATTTTTAGACTTCATGCATACCCTAGGCAACTACATAAGTAACATGATACTAACGAGGTGGCAGAATTGTCGGAAAAGATGACTAGGAGTTTAATATCACTGACCTCCTACACTACAACCATGCACTAGGTGTTCAAAAAGTCCATATTTAAGATGAAAAATAGGAGCATTTCAGAGGGGCAAAAGATCATTAGGTAAGATGATAAAGAAAATTTCCACCACAAAAAGAAGAGTAATCCCTTTTCAATTCTCATCCAAAAGAAAAATCAACAACTATGCATATTTATGACTATCATTTATTATCGAGCTATACAAAATGTTGCTCAGTATCTTAAAATCTATCTTCTTCAAAATATTTTCATTGAATCAACTTGAACAGTTCAAAGAATACAATGTGATGTATAAGTTAATATGTACAACATTAGTAAAGAAAAGTAGTTGCACCTTAAACATGATGACGCTGGCGACTATTGTGAGTGATGTAAACGTCACATAGTATATTGGTGATACAAGTGCTGTGTTGAATGTATCAAGAGCCTGCATTTGAAAAGTGAGGAAAATTTGGTCTGAAGGTACAGAAAAACAATGATTTATCCCCAACACGGAAAAAACAGAGAGAAAAACACCAGGAAAAGACAAGGATATGCTAATAGATAAAACAATCATCAGAAATATAAATGTCCTTTGAGTAACAAATGACCAGCATAGGTTCTGCAGCTATAAATGTAGTCTTGTGTAGTCAGTCATGGAGCGACATAAGTTCAAAAGGGAAATCAATCAACTAGGCATCAACCCAATATATGCCAAATCGTCTAAATGAATGTGTGTCTATCCATTTGGGTCTACTCAGGCAAATCTCCTTGTTATACTAGTAAATAGGAAAACTAGATGTTCTCTTAACCACTAACTTTCCCCAGGTAATATTCAAGTCTCTTACCAAACTAAAAAGACTAATAACAACTTATTGTAAGTGTAACGATAAACTAAGCATCAATCCAAACTAGTTGTCTTTGCCTGTATGGATCTATACGGATTCTTTAATTCCATTTTGTTCAATTCTTAGTTGAGTCTGCATTGAATTCAACAAATTATAGGTCCTTTAAGGAAATTTCTCTCCATGTGATTCTAAGTCTACTCAGTCTCTTTTCAACAGTTTCAATCATCATATTGTCAGTTGTCACACTGAAGGACCAGTCCATTTGGATGCTTATGTTGGACATGGTTAACCATCTCAGATGACCCTTTCTTATTCCCTCTTGTGTACTCGTGATGTGATAATTTCTGACCTTTCCAATCTTGTATGGCATCCATATTTCTATGATAATCATCAAGTTTGTAGGAAACTAAGGGGCACTGCAATGATAAATGCAAATAGTTTTCATTATGAGACTTTGAAATGTTCACTGATCTGCAGAAAGAGCTCTATCTCTCAGTAACGTTCAACATTCATCAAACAACAAACATGTGAAGGTTTATTTTTAGTGGAGATATTAGTTTCCTCAAGGTCATTGCGCACACAATTATGTGCATGTTGATTCTCTAAGAAAGGCCCCTTGACAAGACACTATCTGATCATCGGTAATAACTGGCACCTCATGGATGCTCCAAAAAAGTGACAAGAAACAAAAGGCATTCCTCATTTATACAACTGCATTTTCCACCCCTTCAAAAAACCCTTCTATATATATATTCTTTTTGTTCGGCTTTTCTATATATCCACATTAGTGTTGCTTTAAGTGAGCTACTTCCAGTGCTCTACTTCTCCATTTTCGCCTGAATGTCCAACTCAGGAGCAAATCTTTGATAGCAGCTACCTAGTCCAGTCTATTGTATTCCAAACAAGTTTAACATAGTACATCATAGTCTATTTGCTACCTGACAGGAAAAAAGCAATTGGTCCACATCTTCCTAAGATTGCTTGCACATGTAACACCATCTGACATATTTTATCCTCATCCTCCTCCTTATTCTCAGATGTAAGGATGGCCCCTTTGGCTGCTAACCAAGTGAAGAAGCAACCTTCTTGGTGCTCTAGGAGACCACACAGAGGTGCGAGGTCTATGAAAAGAGAGAGCCTAGGCTTCTGATGTAGCTTAAGTTATTTTTTTCAATAGGATTTTAATTGAACAAACTTCGTAAAGTCAAATTGCAACAACAAGAAGATATAGGCTGACACCTAAAAGTCCAAGAGCATAAAGATACACCAAGTTAATGTTTAGAACTTCCATACAAATGACTAATATATCCAAGCATAAAATAACAACAAAAAGAACTGAGAGTACATTATAATTACCTTGTTTAAGTAGTTCATTTGTGTAAACACGCATGTCACTACGACAACTGCAAAGACCCATGTTTGAGGATACAACAACTGGTTTGTCCCAGAGAACGTTAATTTTAATGCTATTCCTAGTGCTTGGACACTCATAACCTGCCAAAACATTTAAGATTTTTTCCAAAAATCTCAATTAGATCACATGGATGTAGCCCGTGTAGGAATGATGAAATAATAACAAGCTGAAGGAAAAAGAGAACCCAGATGGGGGAGGGTAAAAATGAAAAGCCGAACTCCAACCAGATAGCTGAGTGCCTACCCCAATAGAACCAACGAGTGAACAAACTCCAACATAAGCAATTATATGAGTCTGTCCATATTTTGGAGCATACTGGACAATGATTATGACAACTGCAACAATAACCAAAGTTGCATATAGGAGGAATGCTGCCATGAGTAAGAAATTAGCAAATTATTGTCAGTAAGAAGTTTTGACAAACTAAGCAATCAAACTTCCATGATCACAAAATGTCAAGAAGGACTCGGCTTTGTCAGCATTCAAATGCATACCAGGTTCCGTGGCAAGGTCCCAGAGTTCCTTTACAGACTCAATTTGACGTTCCTGAGGAGCATGCAGAACAATGGTTGTTGAGCCCACAACACATAGAACACAACCAACCATTCCAAAAATATGCAGTTTTTCTCCCAATATCATATGAGCAAGTGCAGCACTGCAAAAATAAATAAATAAATAAATATTGCCTCGAAGGTAACAGATAGCAAAGTTGAACAATCATTTCCAGCCTTCTCTTGCCTGATAATAATACTGAGTGCACCAAGAGGTGTGACTAGGACAGCAGGTGCAAATGCATAAGCTGCAAAGTTAGCAATTTCTCCAACAATCACTGCCACAGAAGCAATGCACTCACATCAACCCTTGTTTGTCTTCTCTTTTTTTTTTTTTCCAAATAGAAAGGTGAGGAGAACATGTAC
The DNA here is from genome assembly GCA_029582245.1 of Solanum etuberosum. Taxonomy (NCBI): domain Eukaryota; kingdom Viridiplantae; phylum Streptophyta; class Magnoliopsida; order Solanales; family Solanaceae; genus Solanum; species Solanum etuberosum. The sequence continues at coordinate 11,426 of JAJONR010009526.1, forward strand.
ATAGTTAAAATGCTTCAAATAAAAATAAAACAATAAGCATGGAAGCCCCATAAAAAAATGCTTCAAATAAAAATAAAACAACAAGCATGGAAGCCCCATAAAAACATATCCTTTTTAGGGAGAGGTGGAGGAGGCAAAAGCCTTAAGGAGATATAACTTATTTACAAGCAATATTGGAAGGATTTTCAGTAAATGCATATATTTTTTCCTATTGAGTCTTTTGAACAAGTAAAAGACCATATTAGTCACATCAAAGTAGAGCAAATGCGGAGAACTGAAGTAAATATCCTTGCGTTATTTGTTAGAAAATTAAGAAAATTGACAAATATAATGTGGCTTGAATAGTCAGAGGGACTTCTTTAGGATATATCATATATTGATATCCTTCAGAGAGCCCTCAGCCCCTTAGATCCTGAAAGCCCTTCTACTCTCTCACACTAATGAAACAAAAAAAGCAAAATAACAACAATTTACATGTTAATGCTATCTTAAATAGTTGATTTTTTCTTCCTTTACTTTTAACTTCTCAATTCCTCTTTCACTCATCCTGGATTGAGAATACAAAATTATCCTTCCCCATATTCAATAAGTTTAGTTACCAAGAAAACCAGCTTATATAACATGCATGAAAAACGGCAAGGTCTAAAGTGGTTCCAATCATTAGCTTGTTGAATTTTGGAGCTACAAAGGGAGAGTTATGGGGAAACAAATATCATCCATAATCTCTCAGACAACTCAATATGCATAATTTATCCTTGACATAGATGTCTATTACCGTAAATTATCCTTATTCTTTTACCGAGATTTTGTGCTGCCTTTCACAAGTCAAGTACTTTCTGTGACAGGGGATTTTTTTTCCTTTTCTTTTCTGTCCCCCTTGATCAGCTATTAATATATCGTATAAGCTGAAATAATCTGAGGTTCCCCCTTTTCTTATTCTTATTTCTTTTCTTTCCCCCTTGGTGCACCCATGAGGTTCTTGTTTGCATAGATGAATGGGTGACTTCCATAGAGAACCAAATTTTGATGTAGGTTTATCTACCTTTTGGTATACTTCTTGTACGAGGGGATTCCCCCAAAATTAATAAGATCATTTACCTTATCAAAAATAAGTTGAAATCAACTGAATCATTTTGTCCATATTCCTTAATAGCCAAGTTCTTTTTTTCTCTTTCCTTTGAACCATCATAGATGCCTGACTTTTAGAAGGTAACAACGAGAATTTCACCATGGCTCTATATTGCGTAAGACTTCACAAGCAATTACACCGACTCAAACAGCAAAGTAAGCATAAATAATATACTATCCCCATAACAATCCAATGTCGTATACTCGTAGTCACTACTTTGTAGAAAATAGTCTACTAGATAGCATCTACTTCCTCAAGGAGTTCCTTACTTGATGAACTTTATTTTCTGATACCAAGTCATAAGTTCCATTAGTTGACTGTTTGCAACACCACTTTTCTATTTTCATATTCCTTGGCAATATAAAGAAAAGAAAAGAAAAATGAGTTAGGAAAACAAATTTCTTTTTATATACATTTAAATGCTGTACATTTCAATTCTCATCTCAATAGTCATGCCAAGTCACTAAAAGACATTATTTTAGACCAGAGAGGAAACAATTCAGCACAAATCCTCATCTATCAGAAGATTGAATATGATAGGATAACTAACTTGTTATCATTCCTGCCCACCAAAGCGGCTCCATCAAGTAAGAATAGCCTCCAGAGCCTGCCATAGCATGTAAAATTAAGTCACATTGCAACTAGATATGGAAATTGAATTAACTTTTAGAAGCTAACTTTGTTATTCAAGATTATGATGTTTAAATCCAAGATCTAAGATGAGTAAGATTTTTAAAGAGGCAACCCATTTCTTATCCAACAGTTTCCTGATATATTTGAAAGCCGAGCACCACCAATAATCCATTTTTCTTCTTTTTTCTTTTTCCCTTTCTCTTTGATAACAGAGAAATCCTTAAGGGCCAGTGCCAGACCATTCAAAACTTATCAAATAATTGATCCGTTCTTCTACCATTTTCCATTTAAATAGAGGGCTTTTGTCTATGGAAGGGTTCGAACCCGTGATAACCGCCTAGCCCCAGACATCACGTGTTACAATCTTACCACTAGACCAAAGCACTGTGGACAAAAAATTATTTGGAGAATCAGGAAAGGGAAAGGGGAAATGAGACGCTTTATTTTCTTCTTATAAAGCACTTGTCATGTGGACAATTGCAGATGAAAAAAGAAGGATTATATACGGGTCAATCTGATTGACAATTCTACTGCAGCACACATTTGACAAAAAGAATGAAACATTAGATGAAAAACGAAGCTAATGCCAAAATAACCTCACCCCTATAAATCACAGTCGTATCATGAACCCACTTATTAAAGGGACCAATAAACCAACATATAATTGAAATACAATGGAAAAGGTTTAGTCATTATATGCACATTGCATGCACTCTTACATTTTTTATCCATAACCTTCACAAATAGCTTATGTAGCACTAGCTCTAGATGAAGCATGAGAGCATCCATGTCAAGAACAGGCACATGGGCAAGGATATGAGATATGCCTGAGAGTACTAAAGATATGGGAAATAAGGAAGCATTTTTTAGAAGCAGAACGTAATCTTGTAGCATGCTTATATAGTACTTTCTTTGAGAAGACTCTGAAAGTAGGTACTAGGTAGAACACCACAGTTATGAAATCAGTTTTAGATTCCTTGTCTTCCAAAAGCTATGGACAAAGAAACAGATGAAATCTTTTCAGGAAGGAATAAAACAGATGAGATCTTGAACACGTATTATCAAAAAATGGCGCACCCATGATCTTTTGTAAGTAGTGCCCACATATATAGAAGTGTACAAACAACTATAACGACATGAGAGATGACAAGTTTGAGAATAACAACACCAGCAATTTCAATCACCCAGAAGTTGCAAGTCACAGAAACGGATGAGTAACTTTTTTTCAAAATTATCGCTCTAAATCCATTTATGTTATACTAAAATAATTACTTTTCAGGGATTGAATATTTTATTTTCACTTTGTGGTTACGAAATGTTAGTTGGTGTGTTGGTTTAATCAGCTTTTTTGCTGGAGGACAGGGTTTGATTATTACTGCCTCTATGTTTTAGACAAAAGAGGCCTGTATTTTTATTTTATTTTGACAAAAGAGGCTTAGAAGTTAAAACAATGAGAAAATATGCAAAACATGTGCAGAGCAGGTCTTAAACCCCCACCTCAGTTACACAAGTCGACACTATTGACCATCAAAGACAGACTACGCCATGAAGTGGAGTCATTTAATTTATATTTATTGTTTTGCACATCTATTTATCTATCTATAAATCTATCTATCTATCTATCTATCTATCTATATCTTCTATACTATTCTAAAAGTGGGAACCAAAAAAGTTAAAAGTTGAATTACCAAAATGTCCATCAAATATTGAACGACGTCTTTGTCCTTCAAGGAAACATTATTTTCATAACATTTTTGTACAGAAAAGTAAATATACATTCAAATAAATATTAAAAAAAATAATAAGAAAAAGAAATGTGGTTCATTGAATGGTGAGCTCTAGCAAGCTTTTTCTCTTGATGAAAATGTATCCAATTTAAGAGCGATTTATGGAGTAATTAATCAGACTGTCAACCTTTATTACAAGCAATGATATCTATTTATTAATCCACTATTTCATGTAATAACTTAAGGACTGATTCATGAACCAATATAATTCAATTCATATTCCCCACCTATATTGCACGGACTCTCCAAAAATGTTGTCGCACCCATGTCGGATACTTCAAAATGCACTATTTTTGGAGGATCCAACACACACCCAACGACATTTTTGAAGAGTCCGAGCAACATAGTTCCCCACTAATGGTCCTTAAATACTTTCATTTATGATTAAAAAATGTTGAGAGCTTTATACGATTGGAATTTCACCGTGAATGGGAAAGAAAGACTTACAAATGCTAAAAATATGTTATGTACTTCCCTCTCTTACTTCCCATTTTCACTCCAGTTCCTTTTTTCTTTTCCCGTGTATGGTAAGATTGCTTGGTATTTTTTCTTAGAAACTCAAGTTTGATTTTGCCAATAAACTTCAATTCTTAATTTTCATCTAGCATCTGAGCATGTATCCATTTTTATTTCCCGTCCAGTCCCATACCTATATATTTGTTTGATGGTTTGGATAAAAAAATTCATGGTGTTTAGCCTTCTCGTCCGTTTCATTATTTTTTGGGGTAAATAAAACCTATAAGGCGCTCATTTGGAACTTCAAGTTTATCATTTGTTTTTTTATAATTTTCTTTCTTATCGCAATCAACACAAGCATTATAATTCATGGAAGGAAAAAGAAAATAAAGAAAACTGATGGTATAATCCACTGAGGTTCTTTAAAGGAAGTATATGCGCAACGCGCATTCTAGACACTAGTTGTTTATATGCAATTTTAGTACGAAGCAGTGTCGGATGACACTACTTTGACTAACGTGTGTCTTCTCTCAAAAAAAGGATATGAGAATCATGATAATTAATCACCAAGGATGGTGCGATCATGAAAAACACTCCTACCAAGATGTTTAAATTACAATGAATCCAACATACAGTTATATCTAACATGTTCTTGATATGGATGAAATAAAGGTATTATAATGTCAAATTACTCCACTTAAGAGGGTCACATCTTTTAAGTATTTTTTAATTATAACTCTGTTTAGCTAATAACAAAAGGAATCTTCTTTTAGCCTAAGAGAGCTAATAGAAAGTGGACACTGATAGAGTCAAGAAGTTGATTTTTTTCAAACATCCTGCACACAGGTAGTTATCCCCTTTTGCAGTAAATGAAACCTTAATTATCAGGAGTGCAGCAAACAGTGAAGCCTCTGTTGTTTAATAGGCCTGTTGAAACCTGAAGCTGTGGGACCAAACTAACCATATAAATCTAGTATATTGTTTGTGATAAGGTAAAAGTAAAATATCTCAACTGAGCAAATACATCTAGTATATGTGAAGCTATAGGACCAAACTTAGCATCTTTATTCTAACTCTCCCTATAGTGGACAACTACACCAAACCCAAAACCAATGCGAAACAGACAAGGATCTCAAATCAATATTCTCTGCAATCATCCACAATGCCTCCCAGATAATAATGAATCTCCTATGTTTGGTTCCTGTTCTAGTTTTCTACTATATATTAAACAAAAGAGATCTTAAGGATATACTTCAAACCATCTCAGAACCTAACATGATAATAGGTTTAAATCCACACAAAGATTTTTATTTCTAGTGCCAAAAGATTTGTTGTCTAAACAAGTGTCAATGTTTCCCGATTGTTGATCGCAATCACTATATGGTATGTTCAAAACAATAAAGAGTCATAAAGCAATTCAGAACAGGAAACTTTTACTGCCTAATTATATATTTGAGTCATATTATATTTACTTGTAAGGTAACAAGAGTCTCACTCGTTGTTAACATGCTCAACAATTGTTTTTGGCAAAGTGATGTCACAAATTCTTCATCTTTTCAGCAATTTCCGTTATTGCTATTAGGAAATTTTGTGGATTAATGAACTCCAGCAAACAGATATCAGTAAAATTCAGCAAAATCAGAAAGTAAAACAGAAAAAAGAAAAGAGTAAAAAAAAGTAACACCAAGAAATTAAGCTGTCCCCAAAGTAATCCATTCAACCAATAAAAAAATATAATTAGACACCAGAAATAATAATTGAACCAAACAAAAATACCACTTCCTGAAGTCATAAGAACATAACGAAAAAGTAACACCCAAGTGGCGTCTAATCGTCAATGAAGTGGTTGAGTACTAGTAAAGACAAAACACTAGGTGATTTATTCTCAGTTGTTGTTGGTGGAAGGTAATAGGTATCTGTGAAATTATTTTTTGTGCGCTTAGGCTGCACCACACCATGGTTATAAAAAAAGACCCCAGCTGAATTTCAAGCATTTCTCATGTGGTGGACCAATAAATACAGAAAGTGCATTTCCAAAATTCCAACTCAGTTCATAAAACAATTTTTTTTAATCCCATAATAAAGATTAGATATTTAGAGAAAACCCCAATTCAATTTCAGCCATTTCTAATACATGGACCAAAAACTATGCAAATTTCATCCAACCAAAAAGGAAAGAGAAGAGTAAAAAGTACCTGCCCTGAGGCCAGATGCAGCAGCTTTTTGAAGACCCTTTTTCTTGATGATAAAACTGGACCCAATAAACAAACTAGAAGAAATAGCCAAGCAAAGACCATTAACATTATCAGAGGAGATTTGTTGAGGGTCCCCAAAGCTACCGGGCTTCTGTGAACTCCCCATATAGTTTTCTTCTTCTTCTTCAATAACCGAAAAGCTTCAGTAACACAGAAACTCTCTTTTGCCATTCCATCAGAAACCCATTTTCCCAGGCACAATTCACCCTCAATTGTTAACACAATTAAACTCGGAAACCCCAAATATGATAAAAAAAGACTGCCAGTGGTTGATTGTGGGGTAATTTTCTGTGGACGGACGAAGGGATTAAAGTGAAGAAGACGACAAGAGTCTTTGTTTTCTGTTTCTTCTTTGATCGGAGATTCAGCAGAAAGAGACGCACAGAGATCGATCTTCCTTTTGGCTTTTGTTATGCCAATATAATTCAAATAACATGCAAATATTGTAATTTTATACCCCTCCATCCCATTTTATACCACACTTTTCGGATTTCGAAATTTAAACAAGTCTATCTTATATCAATTATTGTGACGTTAGTAATTTTTACATAATTTACAAATATATAAATTTTATTACAAAAAATTTGAAGATTTTATGCACAAATTCTCGATCAAACTTAAATTGTTTGACTCTCGAAAAACGAAAAATATCCCGCGAGATTGAAAAAACCCAATTACAAAAAAAATAAAAATCATATACACGAGCGTCCTCCTACATTAATGTCCCGCGAGATTGAAAGTAAAAGGTGTTCACCATCCAAATAACTCCATCTTTGCCTATTATACGGTTCTATTTCTTAATATTTATCTTAAGTTTTAATCTACTGTTTTTGACTTAAATATTTATTTTATGTGTTAAACTTAGAATCTAGTGTTCATATAATTTGATCTTGATACGATGTTTTTAACAACAAAATAATTAAAAAAAAATTAAAAAAAATCAAAAAACAAGAAATGAAAAAGCTCAATTACACATTTTTTACTTCCTTAGGAATTTGAAAAAGCCCAATTACAAAAAAATAATCATATACACGAGTGTCCTCCTACATTTATGTCCCGCGAGATTGAAAGTGAAAGGTGTCCACCATCCAAATAACTCCATCTTTGCATATTATACGGTTCTAATCCCTAATATTTATCTAAAGTTTTAATCTACTGTTTTTGGCTTAAATATTTATTTTATGTGTTAGAACTTAGAATCTAGTGTTCATATAATTTGATCTTGATACAATGTTTTTAACAACAAAATAATTAATTTTAAAAAAAAAATCAAAAACGAGAAATGAATGCTCTTGTTGAGAGTCGAACTCAAGACCTCCCGCTTACTAAACGGGTGCTCTAACCAACTGAGCTACAAGAGCTTTTGCACATATTGATTAACTAATTAGTTTTAATATTATAAATTTGAGCTATTTAAAGTTAGTGACAATTAAGAAGATTGTTAGAAAAGAGAACAAATAAAGATAATCAACAAATATCAGTTGGAAAAATGAAAGTTTTATCCAATATGTATACATCATGTCTAGACTCTAATAATGCATGTTTTTAAATAATAAAGATAATCAATAAATATTAGTGAGATTATTACTTTATTGTATCTTGTATTTTTTTCATTCATATATTGGATATATAATGGTATTATAATTCTGACTTTTAAAATTACTTTTATTATCCTTTCAAAACTAAGCTCAAAATTAAAACTAGCATTTTTGTTTCAGATTTTGAATTGGCTAGGCATGAATTAAAATATATCATAATGTGATATTTGTAGTTAACACAAATAACATCAATATTAACTCATAATTCCTACCGATAAGGGTGGTGGTGGAATGGTAAGTACTTTTTCATCTTTAATCAGAGGTGTCAGGTTCGAATTCTCTTGGATACGTAGTTTGTTAGGGAGTGCTATATGAGACTTTCCAGCATGAATTCGAATTTAGTTGAACTCTAAAATGTATATTGAACACGAAAAATTTTAAAAAAAAATGTCTCATTTACAAGTCGTATATATGTTGACACCCAATTTTGGACCTCCACAATATAAATTAATCATCGAGCTTCTTAAATTCCAAACGATTTAAAATAATTAGTTTTATAAAACAAAATTTTAAAAAAAAATAGTTTGCAAGTTATTTTTAAATAGTTTTTGTCACTTTTTTATAATTTTTAAATAATATATATGTTTTTATATAATCATGTATATAATTAGTGTATCTTATGAATATTCGAAAATCGTCTCAAAAAGATGTTATTTTTAATTAAATATTTTGTTAATTAGTTTAGCTTAATTATATGCTACATTTTGAGTTAATTAGTTTATACTTAAGTTAACTATTTTATTTTGTTAAAATTAAGAAGCTTGTTAATTTATTTTTATAAGTCCGTCTTACTTAACTTTTAGCCAATTTCACCAATTAAACTCAATTTGGCTATCTCTTAAACTCCAAGATCTAACCCATCTTAGACCTCCAACTTAACTCAATTCTGAGACCAACTTTACCTCATTTTCTTTGTTCAATCCGGCCCATTCTTAACTTCAATTCACCCACAAGTACTGGGCAGGTTATAAGATTTAAGTTGTGATTTGTTTTTTTTTGTTGAAAAAATAAAATAATATATATATATATATATATATATATATATATATATATATTAAACCTCATACATTGTTGCCTTCATTTATTTGGGTTGTGGGACAACATAAATGATTATTTTCCTCCTTAGCTTTCTTGCCTTGATATAGTGGTATGTGGCCATAATTATTGAGTTCACTGTTGATCTTGCTTTGCCTCACTTAGTGATGTTATATCTTTCTACTTAGTTAAGAAGTCCCTTTAATTAAGTGGCATGTCTCAGTCTTCATTAACTGCTGCAATTATCTCTTTCATTTGGATATAAGCTCTTCGTCTTTTGTTTAGAAGTGTTTTTATTTTTGCAATTATGTTCTTATCTCCTAAAGTAATTTATGTGTTTACTTCTATCTTGAATTAATTACTTGATTGTCGTTTTATTGGAATTTTATCTCTATTCTAATTCTTGGTTATCTTTTTGTTGCATGTAAATCTGTCCGAGTTCACTATGAACTCCTATTTTTCTTTCCCCGCATTTCGAGAGAGTCATAAAGGCTCAAACCCTTTCCGCCGAGTCGGCCAGCCTTTGAAATTGGTGAACAGGTCAAGTTGGAAGTAATACAAGGCTGAAAAATTGAGTTTTCACGTCTCAAAATCCCAAAGAAAGGATTGTATATCTGTTCTATACCTCCTGTATACACTGATATACATGGTGAAATATTGATATACAGGTCACAAAAATACAAGAATACAGATTTGAAGACGAAATACAGGTAAAAAGTTGGTAGCAGGGATAATACAGAAGCACAGACCCAAAATACAGCCCGTATACAGTAGTATACATCAAATGTATACCCAGATTTTTCAGGAGAAAATTGAGCCCAAAGGCCCAAATGAAAACCACCAGCAGCTCTTTTGAATTAAATGGGTCTGGGCCTATTTTTGCAATTTTAGATCATGGCACGTTATCAGATTTGGGATTTGGGCAAAAGGCCCAAACTTAATTTTCCCTCTCTTCCTTATTCAATTGTTATATTGACTAACTTTTATGTTACTTGGTTTTTATTTAATTAAGTTTCCAAAAGAAACTCATTTCTTCTTTTATGTTCAAATTGAAATATTTATATTTTATTTATTACTTATTTTATTTATGAATTATTTTACTAATTGTCTTGTTAACATGAGTTAGATTCTTTAAAAATCCTTTAGGTTTATTTCCTTCCAAAAAATAAAAATAAAAATAGATTTTATTACTTAATTAATTTTTCTAAAATTAGTCAAATATTTAGTAAAGTCGTTGGTCAACCGCGCATTAGCGGACATTTCGGATGCTTAATACCTTCTCGAAATGTAAATTGAACCCCGGACCCTCTTTGAATTTCAAATGATTTTTAATCTGTTTTAAATCTTTTGAAAAATCTTAAGTTTTCTTAATTTCTTTTAAAAATTAAGTGGCGATTCTCTTTGAAAAATCGATTTTACTTTAAAACTCAAGTTAAGTTGATTTTTCGAAAACCTAGTCTTTTTTATTTCTATCTATTTTTTTTCTCTCGATAAAACAATATATATGTCAGCTTAGGATATTTTTACTTCAAATTTATCTTTGAAAAGAAGTTAGAGTGAAAATTGTAGCATCTATAAAACTATAAAAACTCTTTATTAAGAATAAAATAAAAAATTTAAATCACATAATTTCAATAATTAGAATAGGGATATGATGTTTTTAAGAAGGTAACAAGGAAAAAAATAGTGAAGTTAAAAAGAATTGGAGAATAATAAAAATAAATTGGCAAAAGATAGAACATATTCAAAGAGCAAAAGGAGGGACAACAATAATTATATAACTAAGCAAGGAATATTAACGGAAACAAAATAAAAGGAAAGACATATATTATCAGTTTTTATTGATTAAAAATTGGAGTTTAAAATATAATTTTTTTTTTGAATGGTATAAATACAAATGAAAATACAGAAATTGGTATATTGATAGATGTTTCAAATGTTAAATGTTACTTTAATTGATCTAAAACAAAATTACTAATAAATAGAAATTATTAGGCCCATGCATAGAACATACATAATGTCTGCAAATGTTACATTATATTAAAATTAACGAGGACAATATATCAATAAATTCTTAAATTATAAATTAGAGTTAGTGATGCAATTTTGTTGTGGTAATCGATGATAATGATCGTTATAGGAGAGGAGTGGCGATACCAATAGTTGCCACTAATTGTGGGATGATAACAAATACTCCCTCCGTCTCTAATTACTTGTCTATTTTTGAATTGACACACTTATTAAGAAAATAATAATTGATATATTGAGTTTACCATTTTACTCCTATTATTATGAAGTTGATGAATTAAAAACTTAAGATTTTCAAGAAGTTCTATCTTTTCCAAAGTAATTAATTGAGGGTATAATAGGTAAAAAATAACTGTTCTTTCTTGATTTGTCAAAATGAACAAGTAATTAGGGACAACTAAGAAAGAAAATGTGGACAAGTAATTAGGGACAAAGGGAGTATATTTGGTAATAATAACTGGAGATGATTATTGTCGTGTTAATTATTCAATAATGATGATTGATAATGAAATTGTTGTGATCGTAACATGTAGTAGTAATGCTAATAAACATGTTAGTTGTTGGTAATAGTAATGATATTAATGGCGGTATAATTTATTGTGATGATAGCAGTAATGGTGAAAAAAATGTATTATAATAACGACAATGATAATTTTGATAGCAGAAATGATTTGTCGATAATTTTTTATCAAAATCTTCTGATAACTTCTTCATAATATATAACAATATATCAAGCATTTAAAGAGTTTTAATTTATTTAGATTCATTAAGTGACTTAAACTAAAAAAGAGGACACTTAATACTATGAAATCTAAATTATTAGTAAAATTTAAATTTTCATTTTATGAGCTTACTATGTCAGCACACAATGATTAATCAAGTTGGTGAGTTGTGACTTCCTAATTTAACTATAATGTATAATCAAATAATTTGTTAAAGAAAATAATTCAAAAAAGCAAAAATCTGTTTGTCCAAATTTAATTAAAGATAAATGGAACAATACTCTTTCATCTCAATTTATTTGTTTTACGTCCTTTTTAGTTGTTTAAATTAAAAAATAATTCTTCCCTTTTTTGACAATTCTTTAATTTCAATTTTCCATATAATATGTTTAAAAACAGAAACATATCTTTATTTTTAAACTAAAAGAATTATTTTTAAAAAAAACTACTTGTTGTGCACAAGTCGTGTCATGTTAAAACTGGACAAACAAATCGAAGCTAGCGTTTGACCCCAAGTTCTAAAATATTCTTGGCAAATCATATTTGGGTGAAGTTTTTGGTGAAGATTTACCATGTGTTTGGCCCCAAAATTTCCCAAAAATATTTGATTATTTCAAAAAATATGATTTATACCCATATGTTCTAAAAATTATAAAAAAAACCATATATATATAGATCATTTTATAATGAATATGTTCGGTTAAAAATAACCTTGTAATATAATTGATAACAATCAACAATAACAGAATAACAATATAGGCAAGACAATACATTAGTCGCATACTCAAACTTGTCACTGATTTAGTTATAATTATAACCCATTAAACACAAGTTGTTCTTTTTTCTCAATTTTATCACTTAGATAAGAACTCAATTTTTTTTAGAGGAGATAGTAACAAATATTAGTTGGAATTAATAAATAATAGGTATTTTTTATAAAATATAAAAGTTTGGAGTAATTTTTAAATTTTTTAAAATTCTCAAATATTAGAATTTGACCCAAATGCTAGTTTTTTCTAATATGTGCGAACTTAAAATTTATATAACCAAACACCACTTCCGAAGGTTTATTCGAATTTTGCCAAGTTTTTGGAAATATTGAAATGGACGAGTATTTGTAAAGACCAAACCATCGTTTTTAGTACTATAACTGAAAATAAGAAGCAGCAGTTGAAAATTTTATTTGGGATTTTTGTTGGATTAAGTGATAGTTTTGAGGTTGAAAATGCGTTTGGCAATGTCTTCTTCTTCAGCTCTTCCTCTTCCTCTTCCTTCAACTTTCTCACAATCTCCATCTTTGAGCTTAACCCATCTCCCAAATTACTCTTCTTTACCCCTCACCGACCAACAATGCACTCTTACAGAGTCAAAACCCAGAACAATTCGCTTTCGTTTAAGCGAATTATGCAGACAAGGCCAACCCCATCTCGCCCGCCAACTGTTCGATACAATTCCTCAACCAACAACTGTCCTTTGGAACTCAATAATAATTGGGTTTGTCTGTAATAACATGCCCCATGAAGCCATTTCATTCTATTCTCGATTGAAACATGTGGGTTCATCCATATGTGATCAGTATACTTATTCCTCTGTTCTCAAGGCTTGTGCGGTGACCAAACGGATTCTTGTAGGTAAAGCTGTGCATTGCCACATTCTGCGTTCTGGGATTCATCCTAGTAGGATTGTTAGTAATTCTTTGTTGAATATGTACTCTGCTACTTGTCTTACATTGGATAATGGTTCTGATTGTGATTTAGTTGAAAGGGTGTTTAGAACTATGCGTAAAAGAAATGTTGTTGCGTGGAATACTATTTTTTCATGGTATGTGAAAAGGAAGAGGTTTTCGGAAGCAGTGAGGTGTGTTGTTATGATGATGAGATTAGGTATTAAGCCAACTGTTGTTAGTTTTATTAATGTTTTTCCAGCTGTATCAGAAATAGGGGATGTTAGAGTTGCTGATGTTCTTTATGGGTTGCTTGTGAAATTGGGTAATGCATATGTAAATGACTTGTTTGTTGTTAGTGCTGCCATTGTTATGTATGCTGAGCTTGGTTGCGTTGATTTGGCGACCAGAATATTTGAGAATACTTATGAAAGAAATACAGAGATCTGGAACTCTATGATTAGCGGGTACATTCAGAACAATTTTCCTTTAAAAGCTGTTGATCTCTTTCTTGAAGCTGTAGAAGCAGAGGATGCTGTTACTACTGATGATGTGACATTTGTATCCGCTCTTATGGCAACTTCACAGTTGCAGCATTTGGAGTTTGCCCAACAGCTACATGCAT
>JAJONR010009527.1:0-17522 GCA_029582245.1 Solanum etuberosum
TGCCAATGCCATACATAATTTTCCATCATTGGCGATTGTTTAGTTCTACTAAGTTTGACCACAAATTTAACGTATATCACCAATATGCTTTAATGTATTTATCTAAAAGGACTAATATTATAATAATGTAGGCATAGGATAATACTTTCAATATAAGTTGAAGAAGTTGGAGAATTAACTGCTTACCTGAACCGTCCCCCTCCCCCTTGCAGTTTGTGTGTGTAGCCGACTCAAGAATATCAAACCCTTTTCTTTACTTAATTCAATATTACACCTCGGCTAACAGGTATCCGGTATTAAATCAATCATGGTCTTGGACCATTAACTACCCATTAATAAAAAAATAATTATTTAATAAATACTCATCAACTAAATAAATGTAGTTGTCGAATAGTTCAAATATTCTCATTTAATATTTATGGGAAGGTTCTTTTATAAAAGAAATAGGTCTAGTGTTCAAAATGACCCAACAGGTCTTTACATCAGATACTAATTTACGCATCGTTCATCCCCGAAGGTCAAAATAAAAGTGAGGATAAGAAAGGGTATCTGACTCGATAAAAAGATGTAGATATTTTCCGTGCATATCAGCCTCAGTCTCTCAAGTGGACTTCTCAATCGGACGATCCTTCCACTGGACCTTTACAGATGCAATCTCTTTTGAACTTAACTTTTGGACCTCACTATCTAGAATAGCAACAGGCTCCTCCTTATAAGAAAGATTCTAATCAAGCAGTACTGAATCCCAACGAATAATGTAGTTCTCATCACCATGATATTTCTTCAACATACACAAATGAAACACCGCGTATACTCTCGACAAACGTGGAGGCAAAGTCAATTTGTAGGCCACCTCTCACACACGCTAAAGAACTTCAAACAGCCCAATATACCTTGGATTGAGATTACCTCGTTTACCAAACTTCACCAGTCGCTTCATGGGTGAAACCTTTAGCAACACTTGCTCCCCCTCCATAAACTCCAAATCCCGGACCTTCCGATATGTATATTCCTTCTGCCTGCTCTGAGCTGCTAGAAGCTTCTCTTGTATGAATTTCACCTTCTCTTACGATTCCCTCAAAGTATCAATACCTCAAGTCTCACCTCAAATGCATCAAACCAACTAATGAGAGACCTACATCTATTCCCATACAAGGCCTCAAGCCATATCAATATCGAGTGATAGCTATTGTTGTAATGAAAGTTTTGCCAAGGGTAAGAACTAATCCCAATGACCACCAAAATCTATCACGCACGAAGCTTATACTTCAGCCCTTGAATGGTCCGCTCAGACATCTTATCTATCTGAGGGTTAAATAATGTACTAAGATCCAACCTAGTACCTAACCCAGCCTGTAAGGTCCTTCAGAAGTTAGTAGTAAACTGCGGACCTCTATCTGATATGATGGAAATCGGAACTTCATGCAATCGAATAATCTTGAGGATATAGAGTTTAGCTAACTTCTCATCATTATAAGTCACCTTGACCAGAATAGCAGACATAAATAAACTGTCAACAATTACCCATATTGAATCAAACCTACCCAATTTTTCGGAAGACCAACAACAAATTCCATTGCAATACTTTCCCACTTCCATTCAGGAATGGGCATTCTCCGAAGCATCCCTCAAGGCCTCTAGTGCTCATACTTTACATACTAACAATTTGAACATTGGTCAAGAAAATCAATAATGTCACACTTCATTCTACTCCACCAATAATGTTATCTCATATCACGATGCATCTTGGTTTCACCAAGATGTATAGAATACTTCAAACTGTGAGCCTCTGTAAGAACAGTCCAAGTGAAATTATCAATACGGGGCACACATACCCGTCCCTTATTACTCAAGACAACTTCCTCATCAATCACATCCTCTTTGGCCTCTCCTCACAAGACCATATCACAAATCAGTCTCAGCTTCTCATCATCAAACTACTTTCTTTTAATCTTATCAAGAAAAGGAGATCTTGCCTCCATACAAGCCAAGAATGTTCCTTTCTCAGTTACTTCCAGCCTCTTAAGGTCATTAGCCAGAGTTTAAACCTCTCTAGCCAATGGGCATCTAGAAGTCTGCAAATGGGCTAAACCCCCATGCTCCCTGCTTTTTCTACTCAAGGCATTAGCCACAACATTAGCTTTTCTCGGGTGATAAAGAATAGTGACATCAAAGTCTTTCAGTAACTCCATTGACCTCCTCTACCTTAAATTCAAGTCTTTCTGAGTGAACACATATTGTAAACTACGATGATCTATATACACTTCACACTTGACCCCACATAGATATTGACTCCACTACTTCAATGCAAATACAATCGCAGCCAACTCCAAATCATAAGTGAGGTAGTTACATTCATGCACTTTCAATTGCCTTGAAGCATAGGCAATTACATTCCTCTCCTGCATTAGCACTGCACCTAAACCAGAATAAGATGCATCATAATAAACAATTAAATTCTTACCTTCCATAGGTAAGGCAAGAATTGATGCAGTAGTCAACAAATACTCTCTTCACACTCATCCGACCATACAAATGGAACATTCTGCTTGGTCAAATCAGTCATCTGGAAGCAATGGAAGAAAATCCCTTGACAAACCGTTGGTAGTAGCTAGCTAAACCAACAAAGCTTCTTACCTCTGAAACATTTGTAGGCCTTGCCCAAATCTTCACTGCTTCAATCTTCTGGGGATCCACCATCACTCTATCCTTAGAAACCACGTTCCCCAACAAGGACACTGAATCGAGCTAGAACACACACTTGGAGAATTTGCCATAAAGCCTATTCTCCTTTAACAATCCCAGTACAATTCTCAGATGCTCTTCATGTTCTTTTTTGCTCTTTGAATAGATCAATATATTATCAATAAATACAATAACAAAGATATCCATAATGGCTTAAAAATCTCAATCATCAGGCTCTGATGAGTCGGGGATTTCTACTCAATTTGGGCTTATTATACAAGGATGTAGTGTCCTTTATGCCTGTTTTATGCTCATAACTGATGTTAAAATGTTGATATGCAACAAGGAAGGCTAAAGAGCAAAGCAAGGATATTACGAAGTAAAAATAAGCAAAAAATCTACAAAAGTTGAAGGAAAGAAAAGGTGGTACTTGCCAAAGCCATTCGGCAACTCACCGAGTGGACCTTCAGTTCACCTTAAGTTCCAGCATGTCAGCCCGTGGAAAAAAACTAACTGGCAAGCGGACAAGTGATTCGGCGACATGCCAAAGAGATCGGCAATGACGACCTGGCTCGCCAAAAGTTACAGAAAGATTTGATGAAAATGTCATGCCAAAAAGCTAGAAGAGGATCACTCAGCGCATCACTGACCAGTTTGGCGAACTCGACTTACATCGCTGAGTTGACTCCATACTGAAATTCTCGGAACATATAAATACTATTTTCAAATGAAGAGAAGGAGTTTCCACATTGTTTACTTCTAGGTTTTTGAGTTTTAACATTCTAGAACATTGTATTTACATTTTTGGAGTAGAGATTTAGAGGTTGTGAGATTTTTAGCTTAAATTTTATCATTTGGGGATTGCAGATCGTTGTCAAATCAGATGGAAAACTTTATTGGTAACGATTTCTTATTTTTCACTATGCTTGGATAAAATCCCAATCGTTGGGGGTGTGATTATGTAGCTGGATGTTTTAATTAGCTAATGGTTGTTGTTAGTTATTGATTTTATTATTATTTTGAAGTGAGTTCAATTAATTGTTCTTGTTTTAATTGAGGAATTATTGTTGCAAATGCAATTCTAGCTTAGTTCTCTATGCTTTCTTGACAAAGAGGTATTATAGTCAAATTATTGATTGATAGTTGTATTTATTGCATCTTTAAGAATCTAGCTTGAGAAAGTGGGTTTGATTACATTCTTGCAAATCTAGCTCGAAAGAGTGGATTAATTAAGGAATTAGGGTTGCTCGATTGTGTTTTTTTCTAGTGAGGTTCGAAAGAACTCGCTTGAATCATAATAGTTGATTGAGAAATGACTATTGCACCCAAAACCTAGACTACCCACTGAGATTCACACCTTTGAGTAACTAACAATCACCCATTTTGTGAAATTGGCATTCAACTTATCACACTCCTAAGGACCACTATTTACTTGCTTACTTCCCTACTTTTTAGTTGTCATAAATTGGTTACTCAAAATCCCCCCCATTTGATCTTAATCATTGAAATCTTGTGATTTATTTTCATGTTGCAAAACCTCTATTTCTTGTCACGCCCTGAAGCTACCCCTAGGACGCGGACACGGACCTAGGATCACGAGTGACCCCAAGCTAACCCTGAGTTGGCATATCATAAGCATACTAAATAAACTGAAGTAAACAAATATTATGCGGAACCTAAATCATGAGATAAACTGAAAGTGGTGGGGGATACCCATTCTAAGTCTGAATATATAATCTGAGAATTTAACGACAAATGAAATATCAAACTCCAAGCTAAAACTGAAGCTAACTATGTCTGAAATAAAGCCTCTAACTGACAAGAAATGATGGGACATGCCCCAGCTAAATCTAGAAAAAACTGAAACTAAAGACTGAAAGTAGAAGGATAATCATGTCAATCGTCCTCAAAGAATGAGGACTCACCACTGATGCTGCTGAACTGAAGATCGAGAACCGATCTATGCATGATCTGAATGCTGAGGACCTGAGCCTACATCACGAGAAGATGTAGCGCAGAGTATGCGTCAGTACTTAAAAGGTACTGAGCATGCAGGATAGAGTAAAGTTGAATAATAACATCACTGAACATAGCATATAACTGATCAATGATATGAAATAAGCATGATACTATACTGAGAATACTGAACATGAACTAACTGAATGCAATGACCAAGTTAACATGCTGAGATTGAAATCTGACTGGAACTGATAACATGGTCAATGCAATAGAATCTGACTGTGAGGGAGCTACTAATAACCGACATAAAACCACATGAGCTAAATGTGGAGTCCGATGTATATGCCCCATCTAGAGGACCCTATATACCCTGCCAGAGGTATAGAGGCATGACTGGTGTGATCACTAAAATGATGCCCACAGAGGGGACTTACAACCTACGGGGGCACGTAGTTCTGAGACTTGAGGGTGACTGACCCTAGTCCACTTAGTGTTAAGCTACTCCCAATTGATTATGTAGTTAACAATTTATGACTAAATTTCTGTAATACTTGATAGCTCAAAATACTGACATGCTAACTGAAAATGCAACATTAATGTACTAAATAAAGAAACATTCGAATCTGAGGCATGTATATCTGAAATAACTGACCTAGAATGTATAATTCATGAACTAAAAGAACTACATGGCTAGGGTTCTGAGTTTATGAAAGAATCTATGCAAAACAATACTAAAATCATGATATTCTGATTAGGAACATTAAAGTAACTAATTCATAATGATCTGCCGAAATTCTACAAACCCTATGTCTAGATAATATGAAGGGAATCAAGAATCTGACTGAATTCTAGGGACCTAATCGATGAAAGGAACCCACTAGTGAAATCCCACATACCTGGTGACAAAATTCACGGAGAAATCTTTCAATTTCAGGGCTGGAACTGATGAAAACTCGTTGCGTTCTTGAACTAGGGCTGCCCAACTTTCTCCTCTATTTTTCTCTAAGTTTGATGAATCTTTGGTGAATAATTGATTAGTTTAGGTTCTAATTAATTTACTAGGCTAAACCTGACCAAAACTACGTATTTTAGGGATTAAATGACGTAGTTTAGGGTCCAACAAATGAGGAAAAGACCAAACGACCCCTGACTTAAAATCTGCTGAAGCAACCGATGGGACTGATCGACGGTCCGTGGACTGATCCACGATCCGTCCTGTCAGTCCGTCGATCGACTTCAGAGACAAGGTTATGAGGGGTCCTGAGGGTCTCAACCTATAGACGGATCGACGGTCCGTGGACTGATCCATGATCCATCCTGTCAGTCCGTCGATCGACTTCATAGACCAGGTTTTGAGGGGTCCTGAGGGTCTCGACCTACGGACGGATCGACGGTCCGTTGAATGATCCACGATCCGTCCTGTCCGACCGTGGGTCATTCCTTAGAATAGTTTTTGTCTTAGTTTCTGGGGAGGGTTACAGGTGGCCATCCACGGACAACCAGGACTGGCCGTGGGCCACCCTACGGTCCGTGGGTGGAAATCGTGGGTTGCACCTGCACCTTCTGGAAATCTGCTGGTTTGGTCTATTTTCGGATACGGGGTGTTACATTATCTCCTCCTTGGGAACATTCATTCTCAAATGAAGTCTAAACTAGTTGGATAGGGAGGGAAAGAGCTGCAAACCCTGCCACTAATTACTAAAAACTGATTTATGACTGAACTAAGTTCCAAAGACATGCAAATACGCTGAAAATGCAAGTACAAACTGAAGGAACATGATACTAAGATTGAATTTGCGCATGAATGACTGAAAAACTGAAGAGGAACTATTATTTCAAGCTGGAATGGAATCAGAAGGAAAGAGATGAGGATACTTGGCCTTCATGGTTGCTTCTGCTTCCCAAGTAGCTCCCTCTACGGACTGACTCCTCCACAATACCTTAACTGAAGCGACTTCTTTATTTCTCAACCTTTGAACCTGACGATCAAGGATTTCAACTGTTACCTCTTCATAAGTGAGACTATCCTTCACAGCCACACTTTCTAAAGGTACCATAGGTGCTGGATCACCCACACACTTCTTCAGCAACGAAATGTGAAAAACAGGATGCACTGCTGCTAGTTTTGTTGGAAACTCTAACTCATAAGCCACTTTAGCAACTCTTTTCAAGTTCTTTTAAGGGCCTACATATCTAGGACTGAGCTTTCCTTTCTTGTCAAATCTCATCACCCCCTTCATTGGTGACACTTTCAAGAAAACCCAATCATCAACTTGGAACTCTAATTCCCTTCTCCTTACATCTGTATAGGACTTCTGGCGACTCTGGGCTGTCTTAAGTCTATCTCTAACGAGTTGCACTTTCTCCATAGCATCATGAACTGAATTTGGCCCTATCAAGGCTACTTCACCTACTTCAAACCAAACAACTGGAGATCTACATCTACGCCCATACAATGCCTCATAAGGGGCCATCTGAATGCTGGAATGGTAGCTATTATTGTACGCAAACTTTATAAGAGGAAGGTGATCATCCCAACTACCCTTGAAGTTGATCACACAAGCTCTCAACATGTCCTCTAAAGTCTGAATGGTACGCTCTAACCATCCGTCTGCGGATGAAACGCTGTGCTAAGATTAACCTGAGTACCAAGACCTTTCTGAAATGACTTCCAGAAATAAGAGGTAAACTGAGGACCTCTATCTGAGATGATGGACAAAGGCACGCCATGCAACCTGACTATCTCATTAATGTAAAGCTTGGTGTAGTCCTCCACCGAGTCTGTAGTCTTGACAGCCAAAAAGCACACAGACTTAGTAACTCTGTCAACTATCACCCAAAGGGAGTCATGCTGACTGCGAGTACGAGGTAAACTTGTAATGAAGTCCATGTTTATCACTTCCCACTTCCATGTAGGAATGTTGATCTCTTGAGTCATACCCCCTGGTTTCTGATGTTCTACCTTCACTTGCTGACAATCGGGGCACTTAGCCACAAAATCTGCTATATCCCTCTTCATGTCATTCCACCGAAAGACTTCCCGCAGATCACGGTACATCTTAGTGGCACCTGGATGAATAGAATACCTGGAGTTATGGGCTTCTGCAAGAATCTGTTGTCTCAACTCACCCACCTTAGGAACACATAATCGACCCTGATAGCGAAGCACACTATCTCCCCTTTGGGAGAATACCTCAACTCTCTGCTGATGGACTGCACCTTTTAGTTGAAGTAATATCGGATCACTGTGTTGCTTTTCCTTAACCTCCGCTACCAATGAATATTCTGACCCATTCTGAACTGTTACACCATCATCTGATATTCTCATAAGGCGAACTCCCAAGCGAGCCAGTCTGTGAACATCCTTTGCTAGTTCTTTTCTTTCTTCCTCAACATGTGCTACACTACCCATAGATAGTCTGCTAAGAGCATCTGCTACTACATTGGCCTTACCAGGATGGTAATGCACGCTCATATCATAATCCTTGAAGAACTCAAGCCATCTCCTCTGGCGAAGATTCAACTCTTTCTGGGTGAACACATACTGAAGGCTTTTATGGTCTGTGAACCCATCTACATGAACGCCATATAAGTAATGTCTCCAAATCTTAAGTGAAAACACCACTGCTTCAAGCTCGAGGTCATGAGTCGGATAATTCTTCTCATGTACCTTAAGCTATCTAGAAGCATAAGCTATAACCTTACCTCACTGCATCATTACACAACCTAGGCCGACTCTGGACTCATCAAAATAGATAACATAGCCGTTTGAATCCTCTGATAGAGTCAAAATAGGAGTTGTAGTCAACCTAATTTTCAGCTCTGTGAAGCTTTTCTCACAATCATCTGACCACCGAAACTTAACCTTTTTCTGAGTCAACTTAGTCAGTGGAGAAGGTATGGATGAAAATCCTTCCACGAACCTTCTGTAATAACCAGCTAGATCCAAGAAACTTCTGATATCTGTAGGAGAGGTAGGTCTGGGCCATTGTTTCACCGCTTTTATTTTCTAAGAATCCATTCGGATCTGTTCGCTAGATACTATATGCCTGAGAAAAGCAACTGATTGTAACCAAAACTAACATTTGCTAAATTTAGGAAACAACTGGTGATCTTTGAGAGTTTGCAAAACAACCCTCAAATGAGTCGCATGTTCTTCCTCATTCCTAGAGTAAATGAGGATATCATCAATAAAGACGATAACGAACAAGTCTAAATACTGCTTGAACACTCTGTTCATCAAATCCGTGAAAGCTGCAGGAGCATTGATTAGTCCAAATGACATAACTACAAATTCATAATGACCATACCAAGTTCTGAAGGTTGTTTTCGGGATGTCAACATCTCTGACTCTAAGCTGATGATAACCGGGTCTGAGGTCTATCTTTGAGAAATGACTAGCACCTTGAAGTTTGTCAAACAAGTCATCAATCCTGGGGATAGGGAACTTATTCTTGATTGTGACTTTGTTCAACTGTCGATAGTCAATGCACATCCTAAGAGAACCATCTTTCTTTTTCATGAATAACACCGGTGCACCCCATGGGGAAATACTGGGTCTGATGAAGCCCTTATCTAAAAGGTCTTTCAACTGCTCTTTCAATTCTTTAAGCTCAGCTGGAGCCATTCTGTAAGGATGAATAGAAATAGGGTGGGTATCTGGAAGGAGATCAATTCCAAAGTCGATTTCCCTTTCAGGAGAAACTCTGGGAAGATCTTCTGGAAATACTTCTGGGAACTCATTAACTACTGGAACTGACTCAAGAGTTGGGGTTTCGGAGCTTGAATCCTTAACCCAAACTAGATTATAGAGATAACCCTTAGAGATCATCTTTTTGGCCTTAAGGTAAGAAATGAATCGACCCATAGGCGCTAAGCTACTACCCTTCCATTCAAGGATTGGTTCATCTGGAAACTGAAAATGAACGATCCTAGTTCTACAATCGACTGAGGCATAACAGGAATGTAACCAATCCATGCCTAGAATGATATCTAAATCTACCATTTCTAACTCTACAAGATCTGCTGAGGTGACTTTCTGGGAGACTGTGACAGGACAATTTCTGTATACCCGTCTAGCTATAACTGGGTCACCAACTGGAGTACAGACTGAGAAGGTTTCTGAGAGAGTTTCTGGACTAACATCGAAGTTTACTGCTATATAAGGAGTTACAAAAGACAAAGTAGCCCTTGTTGTCTTTCCACTAAGTGAACCATATGTGAGCCACATCCTTAAGCTGGTAGGATGTCAATTCCACCCTATCACTACCACTCACTTGCATCACTCCAAAGATTTTCTTAACCTCATCAATGAACTATGTGGGTCCTCACCAACTTGCGACCCTAAAAACTCAGGCGGATTCATCCTAACAAAATCTCGAACTCTAGCTACCACTGATCCACCATTTCTATTAGTAGGAACTGAACCTGCTAATTGTTCCGATTGGTCATACTCTGAGCCAAAAGATGAATCACATTCTAAAACTCTGCGTTCGAAACCTCATGGTCTGGGACTAGAGGAACTGCGTTAGCATTGCATGCATTAGCATTCCATGTGTAAGCTCTACGATGAGGCATGATCTTAAGCGCATAACGTCGAGTTAGAAACGAGGAATTAGATCTTACCTTACGCACGATAAGAGTAACAAGAAAGTGAAGTTTTCCTAAAACACTTCGTAGCCTCCCTCTCATTAGATGTGGTGCACTTCACACCCATGAAAAAGACTCTACTTAGTGCGGATTTTCGAACATCCTAGGACTCTTAAACCTAGTGCTCTGATACCAAGTTTGTTACACCCCGAAGCTACCCTCAGGACGCGGACACGGGACCTAGGATCACGAGTGACCCTAAGCTAACCCTGAGTTAGCATATCATAAGCATACTAAATAAACTGAAGTAAAGAAATGTTGTGCTGAAGCTAAATCATGAGATAAACTGAAAGTGATGGAGATACCCATTCTAAGTCTGAATATATAATCTGAGAATTTAACGACAAATGAAATATCAAACTCCAAGCTAAAACTGAATCTAACTATGTCTGAAATAAAGCCTCTAACTGACTAGAAATGCTGGGACATGCCCCAGCTAAATCTATCAAAAACTGAAAACTAAAGACTGAAAGTAGAAGGATAATCATGTCAATCGTCCTCGAAGAATGAGGACTCACCACTGATGCTGCGGAACTGGAGATCGGGAACTGATCTTTGCGTGATCTGAATGCTGAGGACCTGAGCCTACATCATGAGAATATGTAGCACAGAGTATGTGTCAGTACTTGAAAGGTACTGAGCATGCAGGATAGAGTAAAGCTGAATAATAACATAACTGAACATAGCATATAACAGAGCAATGATATGATATAAGCATGGTACTATACTAAAAATTCTAACCACGAACTAACTAAATCCAATGACCAATTTTATAACATACTGAGATTGAAATCTGA
Source organism: Solanum etuberosum (assembly GCA_029582245.1). Taxonomy (NCBI): domain Eukaryota; kingdom Viridiplantae; phylum Streptophyta; class Magnoliopsida; order Solanales; family Solanaceae; genus Solanum; species Solanum etuberosum. The sequence continues at coordinate 11,091 of JAJONR010009527.1, forward strand.
CTGTAACTAATAACATGGTCAATGCAATAGAATCTGACTGTGCGGGAGCTACTAATAACCGACATAAAACCACATGACCTAAATGTGGAGTCCGATGTATACGCCTCATCGAGAGGACCCAATATACCCTGTCAGAGGTATAGAGGCATGACTGGTGTGATCACTAAAATGATGCCCACAGAGGGGACTTACAACCTACGGGGGCACGTAGTTCTGGGACTTGAGGGTTACTGACCCTAGTCCACTCGGTATTAAGCTACTCCCAATTGATTATGTAGTTAACAATTTATGACTGAATTTTTGTAATATTGGATAGCTCAAAATACTGACATGCTAACTGAAAATGCAACATTAATGTACTAAATAATGAAACATTCGAATCTGAGGCATGTATATCTGAAATAACTGACCTAGCAAGTGTAATTCATGAACTAAAAGAACTACATAGCTAGGGTTCTGATTTTATGAAAGAATCTATGCAAAATAATACTAAAATCATGAAAATCTGATTAGGAACATTAAAGTAACTAATTCAGAATGATCTGCTGAAATTCTAAAAACCCTAGGTCTAGATAATATGAAGGGAATCAAGAATCTGGCTGAATTCTAGGGATCTAATAGGTGAAAGGAACCCACTAGTGAGATCTCACATACCTTGTGAAAAAATTCACAGAGAAATCTTTTGATATCGAGGCTAGAACTGATGAAAACTTATTGCGTTCTTGAACTAGGGCTGCTCGACTTTCTCTTCTATTTTTCTCTAAGTTTGATGAATTTTTGGTGAATAATTGATTAGGTTAGGTTCTAATTAGTTTACTAGGCTAAACCTGACCAAAACTACGTAGTTTAGGGGTTACACGACGTAGTTTAGGGGTCCAACGCATGAGGAAAAGACCAAATGAGCCCTAACTTAAAATCTGTTGAAGCCACCGACGGGACTGATCGACGGTCCGTGGACTGATCCATGATCCATCCTGTCAGTCCGTCGATCGACTTCAGAGACCACGTTCTGAGGGGTCCTGAGGGTCTCAACCTAGAGACAGATCGACGGTCCGTGGACTGATGATCCTTCCTGTCAGTCTATCGATCAACTTCAGAGACCAGGTTCTGAGGGGTCTTGAGGGTCTCAACCTACGGACAGATCAACGGTCCGTGGACTGATCCACGATCCGTCCTATCCGATCGTGGGTCATGCCTTAAAATAGTTTTTGTCTGAGTTTCTGGGGAGGGTTACAGGTGGCCATCCACGGACCACCAGGATGGGCCGTGGGTCACCCTACGGTCCGTGGGTGGCAACTGTGGGTTGCACCTGCAACTTCTGGAAATCTGCTGGTTTGGTCTGTTTTCGGATTCGGGGTGTTACACTTCTACAAATGATTAGGACACAATTTTACTTCTTAATTGAATTCTCTATTGTATCACTCCCTGTGGGATCGACCCCAACTCTTCTTTGGGTTTATACTTGTTAGCGACCGCCTACACTTAGAATTGGATGAAGAGTAGTTGAGCATTATCAAAAATGGCACTACTGCAGGGGAGTGGTGTTTATAATTCTTTTATTGAAGTTTAGTAGTGAACTGATTTTGTTGTAGTTGAATTATCTTATTTGTGTTCTTTGTTGGATGCTCTAAAACAGGTGAAGAGATGAGTGTAAATGGGAGTAACGCCAGCCAACTTGGGAACAACGATGACATCAGGAATTTGCATGATGTCAATGAGGATCAGTTGGGAAGTGCGGGTGCTATTTGATTGCCTCCGACTGTGGGCAATGCGGTATTTCATGTGACCAGCACAATGTTGCAGTTGTTGCAAATGAAGGGTCTTTTCGGAGGACTTGCTCAAGAGGACCCTCATGACCACATCTGAAACTTCATGGATGTGTGTGGGCCATTTTCTTTCAAGAACATCACTGAAGAGTCAGTCTGACTTCATTTGTTTCCCTTCTCTCTAATAGGGGAAACAACGAAGTGGTTGACCGAATACCAAGGGAGTCAATTACTTCTTGGGAGGAGCTCACCAATGCATTCTATGAAAGGTTTTTCCGTCCTTCAAGATGGTCAAATTGAGAGATAATATTCAGAACTTCAAGCGTGTTGATGGCGAACCTATCCATGAGACATTGTTAAGGTTCCAAAAATTACTGCTCCAATATCCAACTCACGGGCTATTGGATAATGTGTTATTACAATCTTTTTACCGGAGCCTCGACACGCTCAACAAAGGTGTGGCATACCAGCTCATTCAAGGAGGTATCATGAGACAACCGTTTGACATAGCATCAACCCTTATTAATGAGATGACAAAAATTAATCGTGCTTGGTACACTTGAGAAGATCAAGTGTCTCCTCTGAACTTTGGGCTGACAAAGGAACAAATGGAAAAGAACCAAGAGCGAGATAAAAACATGACCAAAATGAGGACCCAAATGGACCTATTATCTAAACATGTCATGGGAAGTGACTGCAAAGCTCTAAATGCAGTCGGAATTAATAGTGGTGTAAACCCTGATGAAGCACACTTTGAGGCCATTTACAATGAAGACGTGCATTTCTTGTCAAACCAAGGAGGGGGTTCTCATCCGAATTACCCGAGACCAGGTGGAAATCAAGGTTTGAATAGAGATTGAGATGATGGTTAGAGAGATCAAGATCGTGAATTGCGTGACCGCGGAGAAAATTGGAGGGATCGAGATGGTGACAAAGATCGCTAGGTGTCTACCCATGAGCATCAAAAGCCAAAAGAGCCTAGGGCTAATCCTGAAAATTTCCACACCGAAGATATGTTTGCTAGCATTCTAAACAAAGTAGAAGGATCGGCCAAGGTGCTAAAGGAAATAAATGATGACATCTCTTCTCTTAAACAAACGGTCACATCACACTCGGTAACTATTAAGCAGTTGGAAACACAGATGGGTCAGATCTCGGCCTATTTAAATCCAAGGCAAAAAGGGGGGCTCCCAAGTGATACTTTGGTGAACCCAAAAAATGAGAAATGATCCCTTGGCTACGTCGTGCCACAAAGTTAAATAAGGCGTTTCTTGAGAGGCAACCCAAGTTTTACTTTTTGTCATTTAATTAACAGTTGCTGGATGTGTAGGTTGAAAATTTGAAGTTTGGAAGAAATAGGCTAATGGGCGAGCTCAGAACCCAATCGGTGGATTGCCGAGTGGTTTGGCGAGCCCGATGTTGATCGCTGTTTTGACCAACCAAATGGTTTACATGCTGGTAATTTCGGCAGACAAAACTCCATTCGGCACATCACTGAGTGGAACAATGACATTAATGAGGATCGCCGACTGAGGCGCGAACTGAAAGGTCAAAAGGCTTCCAACCGTTTTAAATTCAAAACCTCTTCATATTTGGAACTTTTCAACTCATGTACTCTACCAACTTCATATTAGATTGTAGTTTTACCGAAATTAAGTGTAGGTGTCGTTGTGTGATTGGAATTCAGTGCATTGCCCGTTTTTGCTTTTGCTTGCATCGTTTCATTGTCTACTTCTAAGGTTGGTATCCTGATTTAGCTTTAATTTCTTGCCATATTCTAAGCATGCTTGTGTATTTTTTAGATCTATTGTATTCACTCGTGTGATTAATTGATTAATTAAATATTGTTGGGTAATCGAACATGTTTGATTTTGCATTTGGCCTAATTATATTTAAGTTTCAGGTTTTAAATTGTTTGAATGGCGGTTGTGCATGTTGGGTTTAGTGTGGGTGAAGTCTAATTAACCCGAATTGCACTAAACAACTTTAATTTGCCCAATGATTGATAGGGTGATGTCGTTCTTAAGGGAAAAGGTGTTGTTAGGTCGAATCTAGATAATTTGGGGGAAATCTGAGTACCCCAGGGTAAGTTGTAGTATGGGCTAGCCTTGAATTGCATTGATTGGGGATTGAATTTGGTTATTGTAGGTTGTGAGTTGAGAATTGAGAGTCGAGGTGAAAATCTGGCATGATGGGCCATTAGGGGAGCTTAGTCGAGCTCGTCGAATGACTCGGCGGTTCGCGGACTGACACCCTTCATCGTCTTCTTTGTCTTGAATTATTGCTAGTCTATTCTGTAACTTTCGGCGATACGCATGTGCTCACTGAGGTAACTCGGCGACTCACTGAATACCCTTTTGCATAGTCGTTTTATGCTGAGTTTCTGAATTTTTGTTTTGTATTATTTGTGCGAGCTCTTTAAGGCTCACCAAATGAGTTCGGCGACTCACCGAGTTGATCGATGAGTTTTCTGCACTTTTGAATGTGATATTTTACTAACCCTTTTCAATTTAATTCATGTTGTTTATTTATTTTAAAAGATATGGCCAGACCAAAAGTTCCAGTTAAGGGTCCCCAACAACGCAAAAGGGCAAAAATTGCAGCGGAGATTACACCTCCGAGATCTATGAGACCTCAACCCGCTCAGACAAGTAGTCGGGGTAAGGGCAAACAACCTGTGGAGCCTAGTTCGAGCAGCTCCAGCTCCGACAGCATGGGTGTCTACTCCACCCACCTCACTACATTCGAGTCTGAAAGTGAGAATGATGAGGGATCTAGGACTCCAGTCTACGAGTCTGAACCAGCCGATGATCACACCATTAAGCACAGATGTGTTGAATTACGCTCCAAAGTGTTGCATGATCTGGCTATACTCCCGGCACACCCGACACCCCCACCACCTCCAACACAATAAGAATATCAGGCACCACAAGTGCCCCCAGCCCAGGCACCTCCGCCACGCTCGATGAACAGGCTGAAGGTTGACGGTATGAGAACAATTCTGGAGGAGAAGAGGTTGTCCATTGATGGGGTACTGGACAGGTATTCAGCAGTATGGGACACACTCTGGGTCCATAAATTTGAGCAATTCACAAAGCCCCGGAACCTGTATGTGCCAACATGGGTCTGAGAATTCTACGAGAGCTATGCTAGGTCGCTCCTGAAAGGGAAGAAGAAGGCTGGAGAAGGGGCACCTTTAGAGTTTGTTGAGCTGAGGGGGAAGAAGGTCAAATGCAGCGAAACCGATATAAACGAGATACTTGCTTGGACAGTCAAGGTGACACATGCATTGACCACGATGCTCAAGACCAAGTGATTTCTAACTGTGTCATCTCGTAGATACACTATTTGGTCAAATCTGCCAAACTTAACAAATTATTAAAAACTTTAAGCTTTATTAACTCATTAACAAGCCTTAATGTTTTAACCTCGTTCCTGAACATTGTCTTCATCATGAGAATGGATTGAGTTAATTGACAATGTCGAACCGTCAGTCACAACTTTGTTTTTCTCCTTGAATCTAGCTCTTGGGATCTCCAGTCTACTAGATAGAGTTACCGCCATGATGACTTGTCCTAAGCCGTAAACCCATTCCCTTAGATGATCTTTCAACTGCCTCTCTTACTAGGCCTTTCGTTAGTGGATCTGACACATTATCGCTCGACTTCACATAGTCAATTGTGATAATTCCACTAGAGAGCAGTTGCCTTATGGTATTATGTCTTCGTCGTATATGACGAGACTTTCCATTATACATGACGCTCCCTGCCCTACCTATTGCTGCTTGACTATCACAATGTATGCAAAAAGGTCCCACAGGTTTGGGTCAGAAAGGAATATCTTCTAAGAAATTCCGAAGCCATTCAGCTTCTTCACCAGCCTTATCTAAGGCAATAAATTCAGATTCCATTGTGAAGCGAGCGATACATGTCTGTTTGGACAATTTCCAAGAGACTGCTCCTCCACCAAGTGTAAACACATAACCATTTGTGGATTTCATTTCATTTGACCCGGTGATCCAATTTACATCACTATATCCTTCGATCACTGCAGAATATTTATTATAATGCAAAGCATAGTGTTGTGTATGTTTCATATACCCCAACACACATTTCATTGCCATCCAGTGAGTTTGATTAGGATTACTAGTGAACCGACTCAGCTTGCTAATAGCACATGCTATATCTGGTCGCGTACAATTCATAATATACATCAAACATCCCGACACTCTGGCATATTCCAATTGAGAGTCACTATCATCTTCATTCTTTTGAAATGTAAAGCTTAAATCAATTGGAGTTTTGACATTGTTGAAATTCAAGTACTTGAACTTATCTAATACTCTTTCAATATAATGAGATTGAGATAATGCTAATCCCTGAGGAGTTTTGAGAATCCTGATCCCTAAGATCAAGTCAGCAACTCCTAAGTCCTTCATATCGAACTTGCTGGACAGCATGCGTTTAGTAGCATTTATATCGTCAATGTCTTTACTCATTATTAACATGTCATCAACATACAGACAAATAATGACTTCATGATTCGGAATGTTTTTAATGTAAACACACTTATCACATTCGTTAATCTTGAATCCATTTGCCAACATTGTTTGGTCAAATTTAGCATGCCATTGTTTGGGTGCTTGCTTGAGCCCATAAAGCGACTT
>JAJONR010009528.1:0-15001 GCA_029582245.1 Solanum etuberosum
ACTAAATCAGGTCAATCATATGAGTCCATATATAATCTCAAATTATTGTAACGGAGAAGGGCCTTAAATACCCTTAAACTATGAGATTTAATATAATATTATCCCACATCCACCTTATGAGTGTGGACCGTTAGAAATAAGTGTATTTTTTAGCCAAAAGATTGAAGTTAAGAATTTTTTAGGGGTGTAAGATGGACAGAGGCTAGTTATGTGCCAATTCAAATAATTGAGGGACATTTTAGGCCTTTCTCCATTAAATCTGTATCAGATGCATTAATTGTTAACCTAAAAAATGGTAACTAGCCTGCTTTGCTATCACAGGTTAACGACATAGATAATTAAGAAAAAAATTACCCTAGGATATAAATTAAATCTCTGTTCTCCAAAAGTCAATTTTTTAAGTAATAACTTTTTCTTTGTGCCCCAGCCTAACCATCCATATCCATGAATAAGCATGTTAGGGAACTAATTATTAGTTTCATATATTGATGAAACAAGTCTTTAAAATTAAAAATATGGAAAAATGAGATTTCTTGTCTTTTATAATTTGAATATAAGAAAATGACCTTTTCAGATCTTTTATGTGTAAAAAGAGAATCTATTTTTATATAAAGTGAAGATGTTAAAAAAATAAATCATAAAGGTAATTTTGGTAATAAAAAACTAGAAAATCGCTAGAAATCATTTTCCTATGATATATATTCTACGGTAACTATACTTCTTTGCAATCAATTGATAATAAATTAAATAAATAGATGAACACCAAGAACACCATTAAACAAATTAATATTTTTCCACTGAACATTTTCATTCAAAAATGCTTAGTGACTATTTTTATAAATATTTTAATTGAATTAGTAAGAAAAATATAGTAATATTTTCATATGAAAAAAATAAGAAGTTTTCCGCTATTTCGATAAAAATATGTTTTCAAGCATATGTTTTGTTCGTGAGTTATTTAGGTGACAAATAAGTAAGAAAATTTTGTTTATCACAAATCTTTAGTTAGTTAGGTCATGGATGACATGTCTGCTTCCAGCCAGGGCCATTTATGTTTTCTAAGATTTTAAAAAGATTATATCTTATTGCTTCATAAGTGTACTTCTTTTGGTTGGACATAAACATCATTATACATGTTTCCTTTTTACCTCTTTTGCTGCTGATTCTTTTGGCCTTTATTGGCATTTGCTTAAGTTTGCTTTTAATACTTGTGGATATGAGGCCTGAGAATGTATCGCTTGTGCCGAATTCTACCGATGTCGTCATATGTGTTTCTGCAGAGGGGCAAAATCATCTTTTTAAGTACTAATATTGTGTGTTTTTTCCAACTCTCCACACATGTCCTAATTACACAGTAACACATGCAAACTGCACCGTTAAACAATAACTACAAGTAGAACAGTATACACAAGTTTATCAAAAAAAAATGATGGTGCTCTCTTTTGCTCTGGTATTTATCTTCATTTTTTTTAAATACACTTTTCTCTATGATCTATGTGCTTCAATTTTGATGATTCATCATGCTTAAGCATGACTTCTTAGTGTTGAATTCCAGGTAATTGAGTGTGAAGTATGCTTTTTTGTGCTAGTTATCGTTGACAAAACTGTGGGCCTTTCTTATTTTTACGTTTTGGTTGTTAACCTTAAATTTTCATAGGTTTTATTCATCTTCTGCGCGATTTCATATCTTAGACAATTTTTCATGGTGAGGTTTATATTATTCATTATATCAATATAGTAACTTGTTGATTTTCCAAGTCTTTTTACTCATGTGAATCCTACCAATGAACGCAACTGATTTGTTAAAGTATTTCACAAGCAGATATTTCGTTAGAAGATGAGCAACATTACTTTTAGCAAATAAAATTGTAATTAGTTGTAAGTGTAAGAGCTCAGAAAAAAACTGACAAAGTTCAAGGCATAAAAGGCCAGGGTCAATAAAATAGTACTAATACGTTAATTTACATCGATAATTATTTCTAACAACGGAAAGGAAGTTCAGTAAGGCTTGACAAGGACAAAAATACAGATTCTCCACTTTCCACTTGATTTTCACACTCAGTAAAGCATTCTTTATCAAAAATAATTTCATATTCAGAGCTTTAATTTGAAATCTCAAATCAATAATAAAAAGTACTGATCAATCCACCTCAATTTTTATGACCACTTTTTACTACTGTTAATAATGTTTCAAATCAAATTAATAGTAACAACACAACATAAAACAAAACAAATTTATAATTGAAACATTCACATCTCTAAGCAAATAGAATATTTAACTGAGAAGGTAAAAGAGGAGAAAAAAAAGTAACCTTGAGAATGTGAGAATGAAGTTGTGAAACAAGTTCATCCATGACTTCTGAGTTTCGAGTATACGAATCAAAGTTTCGATCAAGAGTCTCATGTAGGACTCCGATTGCAACTTCATTTATTAGTTTTCTGCATATTTTGTTGTAACAATTTCACATTTTCTTGTGTAAACTTTATTATTGCAATGGAACAAAGGTATAACATCGGAGCAATCACACCGCATGTTAAAGAGTGGACGTCCAAAGTTTTGTTGGTCGATAAATATCACCTTCGCGAGAGCAAAAATCAGATTGTTCATTTTCAGATAATAATTGTATTGGATGAAAACGTCAGCTTACTACTCTTTATTTCTCCATAATGATTGCATAAAGAATGTGTAGACACATTAAATACCTCTTCTATTTTAATATAAACTGCAGAAAGAACAAATTACAATAATTTTGTATGGTGATGACATTAGCAGTTGTCGTAAGTTGTTCACCCCTTTCGAAACATATTGATTTTGGGTGCGAAGGCTAGGCTCTCTTGTAATGATCTGATTGGTCATTTTTGATTTTTACATGGAAATTATTATTTTGCGCCTCCCGATGTCGGTCCTAAGTCATTTTTTATTGAGTTTGAAAAGTTGATTTTAAACTTTGAGTTAAAAGTTGAGATTTTTGGTAAGTTTTGAGTTTGAAAGGCTAAGTTGTTAACATGTAGTTTTTGGTGTCTTCTGGAGTTTTGAGTATCGAAATGGGATTCTGTCGATTCCATCAGTCTCGAAATATGGAATTTGATTTGTGAGGGTCGTCGGTTTCAATTTCTGAGTCTTTTTGAGGATTTGAGGTCCTAAGTTATGAAATTGTAGAATTTTAGCCTTTGGGTTAACTTTGGTCAATATTCGGGGTTTGGATGCTAGGATTGGAATTCAGAGAGTTTCGTTGGATTTGGGGGATGATTTTAGACCTAGGTGAGGTCTTGGTTGATTTTTGAGAGGTCCCAAGTTTATTTTAGCCTTCTTAGGTGTTGAGTTAGTTTCTTGTGGTTTTCATGGATGTCGGGTCAAGGAGACATCAGATTCATATTTTGACGGTTTTATTGAGTTTGGAACGTCGAGTATAATAGATTTGCATATGTGGTTTGTGTTTACGGGGTTCCGAACGAATCCCGAAAGTTCTTTTGATGCTTTTGAGTTGGCTAGTTTTTCTGTATTCTGGTGCAATCCGTTGCATTCGCATAGCTTTTGACAGGTTCACGAAGGGGAGGGGGTGATAACCCTGCGTTCACGGAGTCTCGACCGTGTTTGCGGGAGACCTGCCGCGTTCGCAGAGGTCCAGTCATTAAAAATCCACGTTTGCAGGTAGGAGTCCACATTTGCGAGTAGGGTGTAACACCTCGCTATTTGAAAGAAGCTAGAATTAGAAAGAACCATTTTTGGAAAGAATGAGTTCTGGGTCAACTTCAAATTACCATAACTCTTAGTACAGAATGAGTTAGGTGGGCTACAAGGTATCAAATGAAAGGTCTTGGAATCCTCTTTCCAACGCCATTGAGTTTGCTAAATTTTGAGCTTGTATGAGGGAGATATGCTAGTTTGAAGTCGGGCTGCCCGGATAAGGAAAGTCAACCGGATTTTAGATCGGTATTTTGGTCTTTTCCTTACCCAATTAGCTTAATTCGTTTTTGGTAATTTCTTAGGGGTCTAAACTGAATTGGTTCACTTTACGCACTGAAAATTACGCTAGGATTTTAGAGAAAAGAACTCAAGAGGAGAAAAGAAGAGAAATGTCAAGATTCGTCGATTTCTTGAGGAATTGATTGAAGATTTCACCAAGGATTCGATCCTACGAGATATGTGAGTTCACATAGCGTTCGGTTCGTTCACCCACGCACTAAACATGCTTATTTCAGTTTAATTTTCATCCTAAAAGATTGAGGATTTGATGTTCTTGAATTGTGTTCTTGAATTATTTTCATTCTTGAACTTGGATGGGATTGATGAGTTTCTTGAGATAGTTTCATTGATTGTAAGAGTTGTTTTGAGTTAGATTCTTGTGTACATGTATTGGGTATCTGAATCTAAAAAGAATTTGAGAAAAAAAATTGAATTTAATTGAATTAAGATCAGAAAATGAGTTGAAAAATTCATCGGATTGAACTGGGGGAGGGGTGGCGCGACGCGCCACTGATGCGCCAGCAGTGCTCCAGAAATGAGCCCCAGAACTTTGGGGATGGTGCCCCGTGCCAGCAATGCGCCCGGGAAGTCTGCCCCCACCCATTTTTCATCGTTTAGCCCGTCTGAGTCCTTCTAAAGTGTACTAACACTTCCTATCGTTTCTAACTACTCTAAATGACTTCTAAACATCTAGAAATCATCCATAAACATGAATCATAACCTTGAATCCATAAATTTAAATTCAAGGAAAGTTAAGAGCCAAGTCTAGAGAGTTCTTAGAGTCTTTTCAACAGTCTTTTACCAATGCTCTAAACTTGTTTTAAGACTTAAGCTTTGAGTTGAGTAAGAGTATAAAGTGAAGTTCATTTTCTTCAAAAGAGTATATGGGAACTAAGTATTCCCAAAGAGTAAATGCTTACACATTTAAACAAGAGAGGAAACACCAATTTCCAAGAGAGCCTTTGAGCTAGTTTTTGAGTAATTATCTCAAACCACATAAAGAGTTGTGTTTTTAAACATATGAGCTAGTTACATTTTGAGAGTAGTATTGAGCACCGATTTGGGGACGAGTTGAGTTCACATAATTCAAAGTCTCCATAAACCGTGTAGCCAATATGGGTAGAAAAGGGTCATACTTTTTAGATAATTCCTTAATGCTTTTAGCATAGACTAGTGGATCCACTTAGTGGGTTAGGTTTTATACCCCCGACAAGGTATAGGACGACCCTGACAGCGTGAGGCAAAATATTGTACCATCACATAGCTCATAGTGATGGTTGTCAGTTAGATAAACTCCCACAAAGATATTTTATATTCATATATACACAGAGTTATTTGTATTTTCATATACAAACTGAGTTATTGTTGTATTTTTCAATACACAGAGTTGTTATCCACATGTTTTAAAAGTTTTTCTTTATATTGCATTTATATTACTGCTTTATATTGAGTTGAGTTGAGTTGAGTTGAGTTGAGAACATGTAAGTTCTTTCAATTTCCTTTCAAGCTTATGTCTTGTTTTAGAATTCCCTTCGCATGCTCGTACATTCCATGTACTGACGCCATTTGGCATGCATCTTTTATGATGCAGATACAGGTAACCAGGATCAGCATCCAGCGCTTCGTTGATCCCATTGAGCTTCAGAGTTGTTGGTGAGCCCCATTGCTTCCATAGGTTCCCTTTTATTATTTATTCAGTTTAGTTTATTTGGATGTCGTGGGTCTTGTCCCGACGTCCATCTCAGTTATTAGGGGATTCATAGACAGTTAGATATTGTTAGTTCATGAGGCTTATCCATTTTCAGTTTTCAATGTTTAAAGACTTGAGTTGCCTTTTGGCCAGTTGAATGTTTCTTTTAAGACATTCTAAGTTTACTGCATGAGTTTATCTTTTGAGACTGTTTCATGTTATTTAAGTCTTCCGTTAAGTGTTAAACCAGGCCAAAGGATCGCTTGGGGCCAGCAATGGTTCTAAAGTGCCAGTCCCGCCCAGGGTGTAGGCTCAAGGCGTGACAAACTTGGTATCAGAGCACAGAGTTCAAGAGTCTTAGAGAGTCTATGAAGCCGTGTCTGTAGAGTCCTAGTTATCGGTGTGAAGCGCGCCACATCTATAATTAGAAGGCTTCAACATTTAGGAACTATCTCACTTCTTTCATACTCATTTCGTGCGATAGAGTTTATCTCTAAAAAGTTTCTTCTAATTTGTGCTTGCTCGTATCTTTCAGATCATGCCTCCACGAAGAGCTGTCAGAGGTCGTCCTGCTAGAAGGAATGTTGCACCACAGGATCAAGGGGTACCTAATGAACCAGAAGTGCAACCCCAAGGAGACGTCACCTATGTTGAGTTCTGGGAAGCTATTCGGATGTTGAGTCAAGTTGTGACCAATCAAGTTGGACAGAGAGAGAATCGACAGGAAGTGGCTGATACTTCAAGGGTCTGTGAGATCTTAAGGATGAATCCTCCAAGCTTCACTGGTTCAAGTGTCATTAAGGATCCGGAAAACTTTTTTGAAGAGCTTCAGAAGGTTTTTGAGATTATGCACATTGTTGATGCTGATAGAGTGGAACTAGCTGCATATCAATTGAAGGGTGTCGCTAGAATCGGGTTTGATCAATGGAAGAAGAATAGAGCTGAGGGTGCACCGATAGTGAGCTGGGTTGTGTTCGACAGTGCATTCATGGGGCGTTTCTTTCCCCGTGAACTGAGAGAAGCAAAGGTACGATAATTCCTCACTCATAAGCAGGAATCTATGAGTGTTCATGAGTACAGTCTGAAGTTCACCAAACTTTCCCGCTATGCTCCGGAGATGGTTGCTGACATGAGGAGCAGGATGAGTTTATTCGTTGCTGGATTGTCTCGTCTGTCAAGTAAGGAAGGCAAGGCAGCTATGCTGATAGGAGATATGGACATAGCAAGGCTGATGATCCATGTGCAACAAGTTGAGGAGGACAAGTTGAGGGATAGAGAAGAGTTTAGAAATAAGAAGGCTAAGACATTAGGGAATGAGTCAGGGCAGCAACAGAGTAATGCGAACCGGTCTTCTTTCGAACATAAGCAACAGGACATGCTCCATCATCTGCTAGTGCACCTGCACCAAGGAACAGAGGTGAGTTCAACAATCAGAATTCAAAAATTTCAGAGCTAGACCTGCACAGTCTCAAGGTAGTGTTGCATAAGGAGGTAATGGGACTCCTACATGTGCTAAGCGTGGTAGGACCCACTCAGAGGTGTGTCGTGAGGGCTCCACTATTTGCTACAAGTGTGGTCAGAATGGTCACTTTATGAAAGAGTGCCCTAAGAACAGGCAAGGTAATGGTAATGGGGTAAATAGAGCCCAATCTTCTTCAGTTGCTCTACCAGACAGAGCTGCACCTAGAGGAGCTACTTCAGGGGCAGGTGGAGGATCAAACCGTTTGTATGCTATTACTAGTCGCCAAGAGCAAGAGGATTCGCCAGATGTTGTCACTGGTATGATCAAAGTCTTTAATATTGATGTTTATGCTTTGCTAGATCCATGAGCGAGTCTATCTTTTGTGACTCCTTATGTTGCGATGAATTTTGATGTTCTTCATGAGAAACTTCTTGAACCCTTCAGTGTTTCTACACTTGTTGGTGAGTCTATTCTAACTGAGAGAGTCTATCTTGAATGTACCATTTCCGTCAATCACAAGAGCACCATGTCTGACTTAGTTGAGTTAGATATGGTAGATTTTGATGTCATTCTAGGTATGGACTGGCTTCATGCCTGTTATGCCTCAGTCGATTGTATAACTCGAGTAGTGAAATTCCAGTTTCCTAATGAGCCAGTTATAGAGTGGAAGAGTAGTTCAACAGTGCCTAAGGGTCATTTCATTTCGTACCTTAAGGCGAGAAAGTTAGTTTCCAAGGGGTGTGTCTATCACTTAGTCTGAGTTAATGACTCTAGTGTTGAGACACCTTCTATTCAGCCAGTTCATGTAGTAAAAGAGTTCCCAAAAGTCTTCCCAGATGATCTTCCCGGAGTCCCTCCTGAGAGAGAAATAGACTTCGGTATAGATATTATTCCCGATACTCATCCTATCTCTAATCCGCCATATAGAATGGCACCAACAAAGTTGAAAGAGTTAAAAGAGCAGTTGAAAGATCTCCTTGAGAAGGGTTTTATTCGACCAAGTGTCTCGCCTTGGGGTGCTCCGGTCTTATTTGTGAGAAAGAAAGATGGAGATTACCGTCAGTTGAACAAGGTTACTATCAAGAATAAGTATCCTCTTCCGAGAATTTATGATCTTTTTGATCAACTTCAGGGTGCCACCTATTTTTCTAAGATAGACCTCAGATGTGACTATCATCAGTTGAAAGTAAGAGAAAGTGACATTCCTAAGACGGCTTTAAGGACCCGCTATGGTCATTATGAGTTCCTAGTTATGTCCTTTGGTTTGACCAATGCTCCTGCAGCATTCATGGACTTTATGAATAGAGTATTCAAGCCTTATTTATATATGTTTGTTATCGTATTCATTGATGACATTCTAATCTATTCAAGGAATGAGGAAGATCATGCTAGTCATCTCAGAATAGTTCTCCAAACTCTAAAGGATAATGAGTTATATGTCAAATTCTCTAAGTGTGAGTTCTGACTTGAGTCTGTGGCATTCTTAGGCCACATTGTTTCCGGTGATGGAATTAGAGTTGATACTCAGAAAATAGAGGCAGTGCAGAATTGGCCTAGACCCACATCTCCAACTGATATTAAGAGTTTCTTGGGGTTGGATGGATATTATAGAAGGTTCGTCGAAGGGTTCTCATCTATTTCATCTCCTTTGACCAAGTTGACTCAGAAAACAGTTAAGTTTCAATGGTCTGAAGCTTGTGAGAAAAGCTTTTAGGAATTGAAAAAACGGTTGACTACTGCCCCAGTATTGACCTTACTAGAGGGAACGCAAGGCTTTGTGGTATATTGTGATGCGTCCAGAGTTGGTTTGGGTTGTGTGTTAATGCAGAACGGCAAAGTTATAGCTTATGCCTCCACACAACTTAAGGTTCACGAGAAGAATTACCCAACCCATGATCTAGAGTTGGCTGTCGTACTATTTGCTTTGAAAATATGGTGTCATTATCTTTATGGTGTTCATGTAGATGTGTTCACCGATCACAAGAGTCTTCAGTATGTGTTTAGTCAGAAAGAGCTTAATCTCAGACAAAGGAGGTGGTTGGAATTACTCAAGGATTATGACATGAGCATTCTCTATCACCCAGGTAAGGCTAATGTTGTTGCTGATGCCTTGAGTAGATTGTCTATGGGTAGTACTGCCCATTTTGAGAAAGACAAGAAATAGTTAGCAAAAGAGGTGCATAGACTTGCACGATTAGGAGTTCGCTTAATGGATTCCAATGAGGGAGGAGTGGTGGTGATGAATGGGGTTGAATCATCATTAGTGTCTGAAGTTAAAGAGAAACAAGACCAAGATCCTATTTTGCTTGAATTATAGGCAAATGTTCATAAGCAAAAAGTGATGGCTTTTGAACAAGGGGGAGATGGTGTATTGAGGTATCAAGGTAGATTGTGTGTGCCAAGGGTGGATGAACTTCAAGAGAGGATCATGGAGGAAGCTCATAACTCCAGATATTCTATCCATCCGGGTTCCACAAAGATGTATCGTGATTTGAGAGAGGTTTATTGGTGGAGTAGTATGAAGAAGGGCATTGCAGAGTTCGTTGCTAAGTGTCCGAATTGCCAACAAGTAAAGGTAGAGCACCAAAGGACCGATGGTATGACTCAGAATATAGAGATTCCATAATGGAAGTGGGAGATGATCAATATGGATTTTATTATTGGTTTGTCGTGGTCTCGCAGACAACATGATTCCATTTGGGTGATTGTAGATCGAATGACTAAATCAGTCCACTTTTTACCGGTAAAGACTACCCATTCAGCAGAAGATTATGCTAAGTTGTATATTCAAGAGGTAGTCAGACTTCATGGAGTTCCGGTGTCCATTATTTCGGATAGAGGTGCACAATTTACTGCACAGTTTTGGAAGTCATTCCAGAAAGGTTTGGGTACAAAGGTGAACTTGAGTACTGCTTTTCATCCTCAGACGGATGGCCAGTTTTGAGGGCTTGTGTGATTGATTTCAAAGGTAATTGGGATGATCACCTACCTCTCATATAGTTTGCTTATAATAATAGTTACCTATGAATCTCTTTATGGGAGAAGATGCAGATCTCCTATTGTTGGTGAAGCTAGGTTGATAGGACCAGATTTGGTTTATGAAGCTAGGGAAACAGTTAATACTATTCATGAGAGGTTGAAGACAGCGTAGAGTCGTCAGAAATCCTATATAGATGTTATGAGAAGAGACTTAGAGTTTGAAGTAGATGATTGGGTATACTTGGAAGTTTCACCTATGAAGGGTGTTATGAGATTTGGTAAGAAGGGGAAACTTAGTCCCCGGTATGTTGGTCCTTACAGAATATCCAAGAGGATCGGTAACATGGCTTATGAGTTAGAGCTAACGCAAGAGTTAGCAGCAGTCCATCCAGTATTTCACATTTCCATGTTGAAGAAGTGTATGGGCGATCCTCCACTTATCATACCTACTGAAGATAGATATTATTATTAAGGACAACTTATCTTATGAGGAGATTCCTGTTCAGATTCTAGATCGCCAGATTCGCAAGTTGAGGACCAAGAAAGTAGCATCAGTCAAAGTTCTATGGAGAAATCAATTTTTTGAGGAAGCTACTTGGGAAGCTGAGGAGGACATGAAGAAGAGGTACCCACATCTCTTCGAGTCCGGAGAAATTCCAAATTAAGGTACTAATCATTTTCTTGGCAATTGTTTTAAGTTGGCATGTTGTTTTTACATTTTGCTTGTTGGGTGTTTGAGCTGGATGTTAGATGTTACACCCTTAGCCTACTAAGAGTAATCTCATTCGAGGACGAATGTTCCCAAGGAGGAGATATTGTAACACCTCGCTATTTGAAAGAAGCTAGAATTAGAAAAAACCATTTTTGAAAAGAATGAAAATTGGAAATTTGGCAAGTTATATTAAGTATGAGTTTTGGATCAACTTCAAATGATCATAACTCATAGTACAGAATGAGTTAGGTCTACAAGGTATCAAATGAAAGGTCTTGGAATCCTCTTTTCAACGCCATTGAGTTTGCTAAATTTTGAGTTCGTATGAGGGAGATATGCCCATTTGAAGTCGGGTTGTCCGGATAAGGAATTCAACCGGATTTTAGAGAGGTATTTTGGTATTTTCATTACCCAATTAGCTTAATTCGTTTTTGGTAATTACTTAGGGGTCTAAACTGAATTGGTTCAGTTTACGCACTCAAAATAACGCTAGGATTTTAGAGAAAAGAATTCAAGAGGAGAAAAGAAGAGAAAGGTTAAGATTCGTCGATTTCTTGAGGAATTGATTACGGATTTCGCCAAGGATTCGATCCTACGAGGTATGTGAGTTCACATAGCGTTGGGCTCGTTCACCCACGCGCCAAACATGCTTATTTCAGAGTAATTTTTGTCCTAAAGGATTGAGGATTTGATGTTCTTGAATTGTTTTCATTCTTGAACTTGGATAGGATTGATGAGTTTCTTGAGATAGTTTCATCGATTGTAAGAGTTGTTTTGAGTTAGATTCTTCTGTACATGTATTGAGTATCTGAATCTAAAGAGAATTTGAGAAAAAGAACCGAATTTAATCAAATTAAGATTAGAAAACGAGTGAAAAAATTCGTCAGATTGAACTGGGGGAGGGGTGGCGCGACGCGCCACTGATGCACCAGCAGGGCTGGCGTGGCGCGCCAGCAGTGCGCCAGAAATGAGCCCCAGAACTTTGGGGCTGGCGCCCTGCGCTAGCAATGCGCCCGAGACGTCTGCCCCCACCAGTTTTTCATCGTTTATCCCGTCTGAGTCCTTCTAAAGTGTACTAACACTTCCTATCGATTCTAACTACTCTAAATGACTTCTAAACATCTAGAAATCATCCATAAACATGAAGCAACCTTGAATCCATAAATTCAAATTCAAGAAAAGTTAGAGCCAAGTCTATAGAGTTCTTAGAGTCTTTTCAAAAGTCTTTTACCAATACTTTAAACTTGTTTTAAGACTTGAGCTTTGAGTTGAGTAAGAGTATAAAGTGAAGTTCATTTTCTTCAAAAGAGTATATGGGAACTAAGTATTCCCAAAGAGTAAATGTTTTCACATTTAAACAATAGAGGAAACACTAATTTCCAAGAGAGCCTTTGAGCTAGTTTTTGAGTAATTATCTCAAACCACAGAAATAGTTATGTTTTTAAACATATGAGCTAGTTACATTTTGGGAGTAGTATTGAGCACCGATTTGGGGACGAGTTGAGTTCACATAATTCAAAGTCTCCACAAACCGTGTAGCCAACATGGGTAGAAAAGGGTCATATTTTTTAGATGATTCCTTAATGCTTTTAGCATAGACTAGTGGATCCACTTAGTGAGTTAGGTTCTATAGCCCCGGCAAGGTATAGGACGGCCCTGGCAGCGTGAGACAAAATGTTATACCATCACATAACTCATAGTGATAGTTGTCAGTTAGAGAAACTCCCACAGAGATATTTTATATTCATATATACACAGAGTTATTTGTATTTTCATATACAAACTGAGTTATTGTTGTATTTTTCAATAAATAGAGTTGTTATCTACATGTTTTAAAAGTTTTTCTTTATATTGCATTTATATTACTGTTTTATATTGAGCTGACTTGAGTTGAGTTAAGTTGAGACCAGGTAAGTTCTTTCAGTTCCCTTTCAAGCCTATGTCTTGTTTTAGAATTCCCCTCGCATGCTCGTACATTTCATGTACTGACGCCATTTGGCCTGCATCTTTTATGATGCAGATAGAGGTAACCAGGATCAACATCCAGCGCTTCGTTGATCCAGTTGAGCTTCAGAGTTGTTGGTGAGCCTCTTTGCTTCTAGAGGATCCCTTTTATTGATTATTCAATTTAGTTTATTTGGATGTCGTGGGTCTTGTCTCGACGTCCATCTCAGTTATTAGAGGCTTCATAGACAGTTAGATATTGTTAGTTCATGAGTCTTATCCATTTTCAGTTTTAAATGTTTAAATACTTGAGTTGCCTTTTGGCCAGTTGAATACTTCTTTTAAGCCATTCTAAATTTACTGCATGAGTTTATCTTTTGAGACTGTTTCATGTTATATAAGTCTTCCGCTAAGTGTTAAGCCAGGCAAATGGTTCACTTGGGGCCAGCAATGGTTCTCAAGTGCCAGTCCCGCCCAGGGTGTAGGCTCGGGGCGTGACATAGGGTCCCTGGCAGTGTTAAATTCAAATTTCAGAGTTTCTTCCCCATTTTCATTTTTTGAGCTTTGAAAACTCGGTAGAGGCGATTTGAAGTGGGGTTTTCAACATAAAATTGTTGGGTAACATTTCTTAACTCTAAATCTTTGATTACCCATTATTATTATTATTATTATTATTATTATTGAATTTATGAGTTTAAATCAAGATTTTGTGTTGATAAATTGAGAGTTCTTCATGAACTTGAGTTTTGAAGTAAACGTGAGTTATGAACTGATTTTCAAGTCCTTTTTCCAAATGATATTTCCCTAATGAGTTCCTAAAATTTTGTGTAATGTTTTAAAGTATTGTTTTTCCAGATTCAAACCTTATTTTTAGAATTGGGTTTGTGTTGATTGGCCCACTTTTTCAGAAAAATTGATGTGGATATTATTATTTGCAAAAATTTATTGTGAATACTCTCTTATGCATAGATTGTGTGGCTTTGGGAGTGATCCGAAAGGGGAAGTCTTAACTATTAGAGTGATTGTTGATTGATTTAAGGCAAGTGGCTTCCTAAACCTTGTATTCTAGTTGAATTTGTATGCTTCCTTCGTTGCTTGTGTGTTGGGAGTAATGAGGATGAGGTGAAGGGTTAAATTGTCCACTTGCTATATCTAAATGAATAAAAAGGGGTTGAAATGAAAAAGCCTATGTGTTGAACATGATGATGTGAATTGCCTTAGTGTAACCCTTATTGATAGGTTGATGAAATGCTTGAAAGCATGAATGTGGACTTGAATTGTGCAAATTGTTGTCTCTTCTATGTGGTATGATATTACTTGTGTGCTTTGATTGTTGAACACCATGATGATACATGTGATGGTTATTACGCCGAGGTCTTTGCCGGCGAGGGTTATGATGCTGAGGTCTTTGCTGGCGAGTGTTATGATGCCAAGGTCTTTACCAGCGAGTGTTATGATGCCGAGGTCTTTGTCGGTGAGTGTTATGATGCCGAGGTCTTTGTCGGTGAGTGTTATGATGCCGAGGTCTTTGTCGGCGAGTGTTATGATGCCGAGGTCTTTGCTGGCGAGTATTATGATGCCGAGGACTTTGCCGGTGAGTTTTATGATGTCGAGGTCTTTGCCGGTGAGTTTTATGATGTCAAGGTCTTTGCCGCTGAATGTTGTTGTACCGAGGTCTTTGCCGGTGAGTTTTATGATGTCAAGGTCTTTGCCGCTGAATGTTGTTGTACCGAGGTCTTTGCCGGCGAGTGGTATAAGCCGATGGAAAATGGTTTCGGCTAGTGATGATCATTGTGACTTGATACACTTCATGCTTAGGCGTGACTTACTTGTGAATTGTAAATGATGTACTTGTTATGTGTAACTGAACTACTTGTCATTCAGATTGACTTATTTGATTTGTTTGATTATTGAATTGTGAAGATTGAACTGCGAATATTGGGCTTGTGAGCCATTTATTGTAGAAGTGTTAGGTTGGGTTGATTTCTGTGTAGGTTGTAGTTTCAGGAGGTTTAGCTGGAGTGTAAGGGGTATTTGATTTCTAGCTAGTTGCTTTGTTTAGTAGGTTGATTGTTGGGTACTGTGTTATTGGTACTCACCATTGTTTCTACACTTGTGTAGGTTTCTGTCACGACCCGAGCCTACACCCTGGACGTGGCCGGCACTCGAGAACCATTGCTGGTCCCCAAGCGAACCCTCATCCTGGCTGACTACAAGCGGAAGACTAACTCAAGCATACAAAAGCTT
>JAJONR010009529.1:0-18550 GCA_029582245.1 Solanum etuberosum
TAGCTCTAACTCATAAGCTACATTACCAACCCTTTTGGATATTCTGTAAGGGCCAATATACCGGGGACTAAGCTTCCCCTTCTTACCAAATCTCATAATGCCCTTCATGGGTGAAACTTTCAAGTATACCCAATCATCTACTTCAAACTCTAACTCCCTTCTCCTAACATCAGTGTAGGATTTCTGACGACTCTGCGCTTTTTCAACCTCTCTTGAATGACTTTCACTTTCTCCATAGCTTGATGAACTAAGTCTGGTCCTATCAACCCAGCTTCACCAACTTCAAACCATCCAATAGGAGATCTGCATCTTCTCCCATAAAGAGCTTCATAAGGAGCCATCTCACTGCTGGAATGGTAACTATTGTTGTAACCAAACTCAATGAGAGGTAGGTGATCATCCCAATTACCGTTGAAATCAATCACATAGGCCCTCAACAAATCTTCTAAGGTTTGAATAGTGTGCTCTACTTGACCATCTGTCTTAGGATGGAAAGCAGTACTCAAGGTCACCTTTGAACACAAGTAATATTTGTGTGACTATAAAACTTCTCACTAATGGTGAAACAAAAATTTTATAGCTTGATTATTTTCAAATATAGACGTATGTCATTTATTTTTAACAGATTGATAGTAAAATAGTGCTACATAAAATCAGAATAAACTGAGTATCTGACATGTTTAATACCAACAGTCATTTTTTTTCTTTTTAAACTCATTGTGAGGTCAAATTTATAGTATAATGATCATAAAATATGGATTATATATTCCCTGTAAGTGCTACAATTTATATATTTTAGGAAGATCTATATTATTTTAAACAAATTAAGCAGCATATGGATTTATAGATTATTCAAAATAAGTTAGAACAAGATGTTTATACGAACTTGAAAATCACCAGCTTCTTTAGAGATCTCTTATTGATTTTGAACAATGCCTTGTTTATTACCCAAAATGAAACTCTTCAGTATTTTGTCGCGCTTGAACTCAGAGCCAATATCATGAGAGAAATATGTAAGAAACCCTTATTTTGTCATGAAAATGTGTATGGATTAGCTGCAACAAGTAAACCAATTTTGGAAAAACAAAAATTGGAGAAAAGGGCATATAATGCACGTTACAAAGCATAAAAAGGTGAGTTATCAGTCAGGAGGAGCACGAGAGTGAGAAATAAGCTAGCTTGTGAATTCAAGAATGATCCGGATTATGATTACAAAGGGCAACAAAGAAGAATGACAAAGAAAAAATAAGAATATTTTGGGAATAATGAGTGAAGCTTACTAGAAGGTTGTTGAGTTATATATGGCTTTTAGGTGTATTAACCTTCTTTTGTTTCATCTTTCTAGTAATATTTAACAATTTACTATCAATATAGGTTGGATACTATAATTAATCTCCTAACCCTAGTCATGTGCCTTTTTTATCTCTAGGTTTTGTGGTTTGCATCAACCTCTTGTGTTAGTAGAACATTGGAAGTAATGGGCATGTCAGGACCCGAGGCTACACCTTGGATGTGGCCGGCACTCGAGAATCATTGTTGGTCCTCAAGCGAACCCTTATCATGGTTGAGTACAAGGGGAAGACTAACTCAAGTATACATAAGAATCAAATTGAAAGAAACATTTAAAAATAGTTTACTGAATCTCAAAACATTATTGAATATATTGAGTATGAAACATAAGTTTAATATATAACATTTGAAACTGAAAGACTCTCCAAACTGTCTATCTATGGAGCCTCTACAATACAAAGATGAGTGTCGGGACAACACCCACGACTTCTCAAAGACTGATACTAGTAACTCATAAAACTGGAGTCTTCCGGAAACAAGAAAATCTCACTCAAAAGCTGACGAGCAGATGAAGTGATCTCAACACACTCTTGTTGAGCATCCTAAGAAGTTGTATCTGCATCAATAAATGATGCAGGTTGAATGACATCAATACATTGAAAGTACAAGTATGTAATAAAGCTGAATAACAAATAACTGAAAGAAAGGACTACAATAGATAACAATGTACTCAAGCTTAATGTAATGAAATAAAAGAGTTTAACATTTAAGGCTTTAAAAAATACTTTCTCATCTCTGAATTCAACATAATAAGTGATATAATAAAAATACACTTTTAACTCTATTAAGGAGATTCTCTAACCGACAACCATCACTATGAGCTACGTGATGATACAGCGTCTCGCCCACGCTGCCATAATTGTCCTATATCTTGCTGGGGTATAGAACACCTCAACTAATTGGATCAACTAAGCTATGCTTAAAAGCAATAAGGAATCATCTAAAAAGTATGATCCTTTACCCACGTTGGCGTACATGGTTTATGAGAATTTTGAGTTATCTAAATTCATCCCCATATTGGTGCTCAATACTACTCCCAATAATTTATATAACTCATGCTCATATGTTTAAAAATATAACTCTTCCTCTGGTTTGAGATAATTGCTCAAACTACCCTCCTAAAAGAGGTAACTGCTCTTGAAATATATTTTGAACTCATAACTCATTTAGAAATCAAAGTTTCTCTTTTATCAATGTAAAAACTGATACATTAGGGAATACTTAGTTCCCTTATACTCTTGCTCAATTCATACTTAAAAACAATTTCTAAAAAATATATCAAATTCATAATGTGATATGATCATTGATGACTTGGGAAGTCATACTGCATTAACATTGATGGTATATCTAGATACCATACTTCTTAAATATTGATGACATACTCGATTGTCATACTAATCATGTTTTAGAAACTCTTTTTCTCAAAACTCATCGTTACTTTCTCAAAAACTCTGTTTAACACAAAAATGTTGACTTTAAAATATTCTCAAAATTTATAACTCAAAATAGGGTTCATGCTTAAATATAGACATAAACAACTCAATTCAAGGATCACAATAACAATATAGAAAAACTCAATACTCAGAACTCAACGGTACTACTCATCTCAAGAATACTCAATTTATAAGGTTCATGCTGAAATGTACACATGAACAAATCAACTCAAGAATCTTAATGCATAACATATAGCGATTCAACAATTAAGAATAGAATTTCAAAACGATTTAGTAAATCAAGAACTCAAAATCAACACATCTAAAGAATACTCAAATCTAGAGATAGAATCCTAGATTACTCTTTTACTTATTTGAAAGTAGATGAAGGGTGTGACAACGAACTAGTCCAACACTATGATAGGCTTACATACCTGAAAGAACTAATTTGTTGAATAATCTTGAAAACTAAACTGAATAGAAGCCTTGAAACCCAAGCTTGAAGGAGAAAAATCAAGAAAACCTTTCTTGAGATTCTTGAATTAGTTTCTTGAAATTTCTATGGCCATAAATTATGATTTTCATTAGTGATTCATAATTTTATGGAGGAATTTGAGTTGGAAAGAATAGAATTCTTTTAGACAGACTTACCTTGAAGAAGAATCCTGAAAAAGATTGAAAGAATCTTGAATGGAGTCTTCTACTTTATTTTTATTCTTAGGGTTTTGCCTTAGGGTTTGATAGAGAAGAGAATGATGTATTAAGGTATGAAAATATGATTGTTTTGGGTCTTTAATTTATCACCACATAACTCTTTATATTTTAAGATATGATCGTTTGAAATTGACCCAAGTAGAATCCTACATCAAAACTTAATTGATAAGAAAACTTTCAACTCTACTTTGTGCTAGGAGTTTCTAGTGACCTTAATTGATATCCAAAATCATTCCCAGACTAAAGAATTTACCTTTACACATATGGACAATTTAAGAATCACTTGATACGACCCTACAAGTAAATGAAGAATTGTTTGAGTCTTTACTTAGAAATTTTTGGGGTGTTACAATATCTCCCACTTGGGATTATTCCTCCTCGAATGACGGTTGGTCTGAGAATAGAAAGTGGTTACTCTTACTGTATTCAAGTCTAACTCAAAATCATAAAGTACTTAACATAGGGTGATTATGCTGATTTAAATCACAAGATTCGGGTTCTATACCTCTGTAGGAAATCTCATCCCAAGAACACTATTCCTTACCGCTACATTCAGCTAACCTTAATCTCATATCACAATACACCTAATATATCACACAATGTCCACATGTTAACAATACCACATTCAAGGTTAGAACCTTAACCACTCCATAGACTCCTACTAACCAAATATCTAAGAACTTCTCATCCTCTCATCATCTCTACAAACTGAACTTTCATGCATTACCACCAGGAAGCTGACTTAGTACTCATTGTAAAACCTTATCTCCTTCTTCCTCCATATTTATAACGTTAGATGGAATAAACACACCATCACTATCACAATAAGAAATAGCAATCCTCTCCTCCATCATCAAACAACTACTATCAACAACATCCTTCTCCAAAACTAAAAAGGATTACTGAAAGGACTTTAGGGCGAAAGATCATAAGCAAGATTCTTTCAAGAATTTTGATATAAGAATATGCATGACATAACATTATGTTGCTAGCCATTTAGAATAAATCATGAGCTTGTGAGACTGAACATACTATGAGACTTGAATACATATATGAATAGGTTCATATCATGAGGTTGATATCCACAACTTTATTGATTAAGCTCGAGGTTAATGGGCTAAAGTCTTTGCCCATCATTATGGAAACTGAGCATATATGTGAAACTCTTTGAAGTGTATGAGCATAGCTCATAGACACAATTCTGATATTAGAAATGTCAGCAAGATGATTTAATAGCTGCCTTTGAGGGATATGCTAGAGAATGAATGGATTGATATATCTCTAAGACTCTTTCTGAACACATCGCTATCTGATTCTCCACACTTGACTCTGTTTCTTATGTTATCATCTCCCCCTTGGCTTTGAAGCTGAAACTTGAAAGGTATGGACCTATTACTCGGGAAAGGCCCATCTCATGCCTTCTGAACTCTCCCTAAGTAGGTACTAAGACTCCTTTTAAAACCTCCTTCTAAGATGTTTCTATTAACCTCTTCTTGTTTTCTTATAAGGCCATCTCATCTAACTCTTTAAGGAAAAAAAATGCTTATTTCAGCTTATTCTGCATTGACCGCTCAATTATCTATCTAGGCACACATGAAAAATCATTCACTTAATTGGAAGCTTATCTGATAACATTCAATCTCAGGTACACCTCTTAATGCTCTTGTTAATCTTATGAATTAGCCACACTTCTCTGATTTTATCTAAAAGTTAGGATCTCTCACTTGTACGACTCATATTTATTACAGATAACATCTTAATCTCTCATCTACTATATGTCAAGTCTACCCGATCAGATCTCATGACTAACATCATCACCATCATGTTGCCATTCTTTTTATCATGACGCTCATCTAAAATTCAAATTTAATGTTCATTACCTAGCTCGGATATCAATATGATTGCTCGCTTACTATACTAACTTACAACTACTAGATATAATTTAAGAATAACTAAAACCCCATCACAAGTAATCAATCCTTATCTCTCAATCTTCATACTTATAATTTATCATCACACTTCCTTTCACAACTTAATTACTATTTACCTATTCGCTTTACATTATTGCCTAATTAGTTCTGTAACCCTCTAAATATTATGGGCTCTCCCTAAAAAAATCATAAGCCTAGCTTGGATCTATCACCTCATGAATAATCCTACTCTTCTATTCAACACCTACACTTGGTCGTTACTAACACAATGACACATCATCATAAACCCATTTCTAGTTAAAGTATACTCTGACTCATCAAAACTAGTAACCCTTACTCTAGCTCCTATCATGAAATTCACACAAACACATCACTTCTTAGTCTACCCATAAGGGAAAACTACTCATTAATAACTTATTGGGTGAATGACTATAATAACATAATTTTCCTCATCACTATCTCCCTTTCTTAGATTACTGAACCTCTGCATGCATTCTTCTAACTCTGGGCATTTTTACTACCACTGCTTATAATCTCGTAACTCATACTATCTTTTCGGTTGAAAAAACTACCAAAGCTCTAAAACGCACTTCCCCATAAGGGTCTCAACTAAAACAAGGTTTATGGAAAAGAGTCTGTGTATACATCTAGCTTTTGGCTCGAACACACAATTCATATGAATAAGAGTGCTTTATTTCAAATTTTAACACTTAAGTTCACTCACGGGATCTCAAGCCCCTCTGCAGTCGCATGACTTTATCAAGATTCTTGATAAGAATAACTCATTGATAAGTATGTTGGGCTTCACTTTCAACCACCATTAGTATTAGAGGTAGTCGAATTGATCTGAGAAACGCACGAGTATGAATAAATTCCTTATGACATAGTTCTACTCAACAACTTAGAGTATGAAAGAAAGGAAACTTTTCTTAAATGTCTGTAACCCCTTATTTATAGAAGTGGGGCCCTCAAAACTATAAATAAGATCATACTGACATGGCTTCAAAGACACCCTATGACACTTGAACTTTGTGCTCTGATACCAAGTTTTTCACGACCTGAGCCTACACCATGGACGTGGCTCACACTCGAGAACCATTGCTGGTCCCCAAGCGAACCCTCATCTTGGCTGGCTACAAGTGGAAGACTAACTCAAGCATACATAAGCATCAAATTGAAAAAAACATTTAAAAATATTTTACTGAATCTCAAAACTTTGTTGAATATGTTGAGTATGAAACATAAGTTTATAATAAAACAATTGTAATTGAAAGACTCTCCAAACTTTCTATATATGAAGCCTCTAGTATACAAAGATGAGTGTCGGGATAAGACCCACAACTTCTCAAAGACTGATACTACTAACTCATAAAACTGGAGTCTTTGGGAAGCAAGAAAGTCTCATTCAAATGCTAACGAGCGAATGAAGTGATCTCAACAGACTCTTGTTGAGAATCCTAAGAACATGTATCTGCGTCATTAAAAGATGCAGGTCGAATGACATCAGTACATTGAATGTATGAGTATGTATTATAGTTGAATAAAAAATAACTGAAAGAAAGGACTGCAATAGATAACAATGTACTCAAGTGGAATGTAAAGATGTAACACCCCGTATCTAAAAAAAAGGGAATTAAACCAGATTTTTGGAAAGTTACAGTTGCCAGCAACAGGGGACAACCAATGACCGTAGGTGGGTCCATGGATTAGTCACCCTGCCAAGGTGATTTGAGGTCCAGGACCACGGCTCAATCTACGGACCGTAGGTTAGACCACGGTCCGTGGTTCGATTGCCAAAAATAAAGCCCAGAAGACCAACGACGGTCCACCAAGACGGACCATAGGTCAGACCACGGTCCGTCGACTGGGTCCGTAAGTTGCAGCTTAGAATTATTATTTTCAGGGTTATTTATGTTTTTTCCTAATTAATTAGTTTCAATACTATGTCATTTTGGCTACGTTTAGGACCCCTATAAAAGCCTTTTAACCCCCAAATTCACCCCATTCTTCAGAATTTGACAAAAGAATACCAAATTCCTCTCTAAATATTCTCTCTAGAAACTTGAAGAAAAAGAAGAAGGATTCACCTAGGGTTTCAAGCTACGGTTCCAATTCCTCCATTGAAGGCTAGCATTTGGAGTCAAGGTGTGATAGTTTTCATCCATGGATTCCTTTCATCCATGGAGTTTCCGAATCCTCTAATTCAAATGGTAGAATTCCCCAATTGAGTTAGGGTTTTCTTCAATTAGCATGGGTTATTTTTATTATTTATTTTTATAATTGAATTATGATCTATTATGCATGAATTGATGATACATGATTATTTTATGATTATGTCCCCATGAACACATGTAATCCCCCCTGTTTTTAAGTGGTGAATCATATGATGTGAGATTTTGAGTATAAGGCAAGTGCTTAATGAAATTAGGCATGTATTTCAAGCTTTACATGTATTTATGATGAAATCTATATCTAATCCATATTTTCTAAGAGTTTATGATTGAAGGTAGGTTTTGACCTCAAGAGGTAAATTATTGAGTAATGCATTTTTTTATTAAATATATGCAAATGTTTTAAGGGTGCTTTGATAGTAAAGTACCAATGATAATGTTGTGTTGTGAAAGGATACTTAGGTTGAGAGGCTTTCTCACCTAAATGAATCAAGAGTATGAGCTATCCTAATGAACTAGTTTAGATTGGTTGTCCAAGGGCAACTTTTTATGAGTAATGAGGTCAAGTAAGAAATGACTATTTTGTGGGAATTTATGCTTAGGACCGAGTGGATACTGATAGTGAGATGGAAGCTCTCCCGTAATAGAGGCCGGGTTTCCAAAGCAATCTCATGAGATGGAAGCTCCCCCGCAGTAGAGGCCGGGTTTCTAGTAGCAATCTCCTTATCCTATAAACTATGTGCCCCCATAGGTTCATTAGCTAGTGGATCCATTTAAGCTAGAAGTTTGAGGTTCTACCTTAGACAAGTAGAACCACCCTTTTTGGTGTGGGAGACACCCGAGGATAATGTTATAGTTCACATGGTCTCTTGTCGGTTAAGGCTATTTCCCCACAAGTAATAATGAACTAAGGTTATTTCAAGAAGTATCTCACATGAGGTCAAAGGTTTCAAAGATGAAGTTAGCTTGCATTGACCAGGATTTTATTACATATGTCTTATAAAGCTTTCATATCATGTTTAGCTTCGTCAATTGCATGTCATTAAATGGAATGTCCCTTTTAGCATGTTTTAAATATTTTATGCATGGCTATCATACTTGGTACATTGTTTTGTACGAACAAATATTGTTTCCTACATTTTCCCCAAATATAGGGTCCGATATTCAGGGTGTTCAGTTTCGTGGCTAGTTGGTGATTTTATTGATTCCCGAGCTTTGGTGAGTCCTCATGATTCGATGACGGACTCTTATTATTTAGTCTCTTTCATGTATTTTCTCTTTTGGACATGATATATGGGCTAGGCCCAATTTCATTCTATTGTATTAGATGGCTATGATGAGATAAGTGTATTAGACTTCCGCTTTGCTTTTATAAAATATTTTGGACTTGAACTATTGTTTACTCTTATTGTTTCTATTTCATATGTTATGAGAACTAAGTGGCTTGTATGGAGTCCTTCGGGGTTCTATACGCCATGTTACATCTAAGGGGTACCCCTGGGTCGTGACAAACTTGGTAATTAGAGCATAAGGTTTAGAATGGTCCTAGGTTTTCTCCTAAGCCATGTCTAGTAGAGTCTTCTGCATGAGTGTGAAGCGCACCATATTTATGAATGAGAGGCTACAAGATGTATAGGAAACTTCACTTCTTTCATTACCCTTAAGTCGTGCGACAGAGTTTAACTCTATAAAGTCTCTCTCCTAATCCTTATCCTATATTCTTTAGGACATTTCTACCCGAAGAGCTTACGCTAGAAGGAATGTGAGGAAGAATGAGGAAAAATAAGCTCCTCCCCTAGCTAATCAAGTTCTCGTCGATCCTTTGGCCGAACAAGTGTCGAATGCGGAGTTTAGGGCTGTTTTTCAAGTGTTAGAACAAGCGGTGATGGCCCAAGCAAATAGGGAGGTTGCAGTTCCCGTGAACCCAAATATGGGTACGACGGCTTCAAGAGTGGGGTACTTCACAAGGATGAATCCTCTAGAGTTTCATGGTTCTAAGGTTGAGGAAGATCCTCAAGAGTTTATTGATGAGGTCTACAAGGTTTTGATGATCATGGGAGTTACGCCGGTGGAAAAAGTGCAGTTGGTCGCTTATCATCTAAAGGGAGTGGCTTAAATAAGGTATAATCAATTGAAGGAATGGGGACCAGAAGATGCGGGTCCTCTTGATTGGGAGAAGTTCAAAGCCGCTTTTCTTAATAGGTTCTCTGCCCTAGAGATGAGGGAAGCCAAGGTGCTTGAGTTCATTTACCTCCGGCAAGGGAGTATGCTCTAAAGTTCACTCAATTGTCAAAACATGCTCCAACAATGGTTGCAGATTCAAGTGCTAGAATGAGTAAGTTTGTTTATGGTGTGTCTGAAATGGTAGTCAAAGAGTGTCGAACCGCCATGCTAATTCATGTCACGGAAATCTCTTGTATCATGGTGCATGCACAAAAAAATGAGGAGGAAAAACATAAGGAAAAGTCTAGAGAGATAAAGAGGGCTAAGACTGGTGATAGTAATTTCTCTCATGCAAGGTCCGATGGACAAGGTCATCCTAGATTGCGACAAAAGTTTTCCTACCGAGATTCCTCTAAGGCACCTCCAAAGTTCAACTGAGATAGGGCATCTAACCCTACGCCTCAAGGAGGTATTGGTAGTTGATCTTCATTGTCTAGGTCTATTTCTACTAAGTGTGGAAGGAAGCACGATGGTAAGTG
The DNA here is from genome assembly GCA_029582245.1 of Solanum etuberosum. Taxonomy (NCBI): domain Eukaryota; kingdom Viridiplantae; phylum Streptophyta; class Magnoliopsida; order Solanales; family Solanaceae; genus Solanum; species Solanum etuberosum. The sequence continues at coordinate 10,302 of JAJONR010009529.1, forward strand.
CCTAGCCGGCACAGATGGTTGTTATGGTTGTGGTAAAAGTTGTAACAAAATGAGGGATTGCCCGATGCTTACGGCTAAAGGAAGAGAGGGTAAGCCAGCTACTCCTAGTTGTTCAGGTTCCAATGCTCCTAAGCAAAATCGTTTCTATGCACTTCAGACTCGTGGTGAGCGAGAGAGTTCTCCCGATGTGGTTACCGCTACGTTGAAAGTATTTCAACTAGATGTATATGCTTTTCTTGATCCTGGTGCTACTTTGTCTTTTGTGACGCCATATGTGGCAATTAGATTTGATGTGCTCCCCGATGTGTTGTTAGAACCTTTTTCTGTCTCTACTCCTGTTAGTGAATCAATTGTGGCTAAGAGGGTCTATAGAAAGTTTCCCATTTCCTTGTCTATAGAGTTACTCTTGTTGACTTGGTAGAGCTTGATATGTTAGATTTTGATGTGATCTTGGGTATGGATTGGCTGCACTCATGTTATGCTTCTATTGATTGTAGAACTCGTGTAGTCAAGTTTAAGTTTCCAAATGAGCCTGTCCTAGAGTGGAAGGGGAGAAAATCTATGCCTAAGGGCTTGTTTGTTCCTTATCTTAAAGCTAGACAAATGATTTCTAAGGGTTGCTTTTACCATCTAGTTAGGGTTAGAAGTCGATATTCCGAAACCCCTTCTCTTGTGTCGGTCCCCATTGTAAATGAGTTTCTGGAAGTGTTTCCAGATGACTTACCCTGTATTCCTCCCGAGTGGGAAATGGACTTTGGTATTAACCTTCTCCCAGATACGCAACCTATTTCTATTCCTCCTTATCGTATGGCTCCGACAGAACTTAAGGAATTTAAAGAACACTTGAAAGATCTGTTAGATAAAGGTTTCATCCAACTGAGTATCTCTCCATGGGGTGCTCCGTTTTTGTTCGTTAGAAAGAAGGATGGTTCTCTTCGTATGTGCATCAACTATCGTCAGTTGAACAAGGTGAATATTAAGAATAAGTATCCTCTTCCGAGGATAGATGATTTGTTTGACCAACTTCAAGGGGCAAGTTATTTCTCTAAGATTGATCTTCGATTCGGTTATCACCAATTGAGGGTGAGAGAAGATGACATTCCGAAGCAGGATTTTTGAACTCGGTATGGTCATTATGAGTTTTTGGTAATGTCATTTGGGTTGACAAATGATCCGGCGGCGTTTATGGATTTGATGAATAGGGTGTTTAGACAATACCTTGACATGTTTGTGATTGTGTTCATTTATGATATTTTGATCTACTCAAGGAGTGAAGATGAGCATATTTATCAGTTGAGGATCGTGTTGCAAGTTCTTAAGGACCAACAATTTTTTGCAAAGTTTAGCAAATTTGAATTTTTGTTGAGATCCGTAGCTTTCCTTGTTCATATCATTTTAACTAAGGGTATTGAGGTAGATACTAAGAAGACATATGCGGTCAAGAGTTGGTCTAGACCTCTAACTCCTTCGGATATTAAAAGTTTCTTGGGTTTAGCCGGTTACTATAGAAGGTTTGTTGAGGGATTTTCGTCAATTGCCTCTCCTTTGACGGCTTTGAATCAAAAGAAGGCTAAGTTCATATGGACCGAAGGGTGTGAAAAGAGTTTTCAATAGTTTAAAGATAGACTTACTTCCACCCTGGTGCTGACCTTACCCGAAGGGATGGATGGTTTTGTGGTTTATTGTGATGCTTCAAGAATTGGGTTAGGGTGTGTGCTTATGCAAAATGGGAAAGTGATTGCCTATGCCTGAAGGCAACTTAAAGTTCATGAAAAGAATTATCCTACCCATGATCTTGAATTAGCGGCGGTTGTTTTTGCCTTAAAGATTTTGAGACATTATTTGTATGGTGTGCATGTGGATGTGTTTACCGACCACAAGATCTTGCAATATGTGTTTAATCAAAAAGATCTAAATCTTCGCCATAGAAGGTGTCTTGAGTTATTGAAAGATTATGACATGAGTGTTCTTTAGCACCCTAGAAAAGCCAATGTGGTAGCGGATGCTCTTAGTCGGTTGTCTATGGGTAGTGTGGCTCATATTGAATAAGAAAAGAAAGAGTTGGTTCGACATGTTCATAGATTGGCCCTGTTAGGTGTGTAATTAGTGGACTCCACCAAGGGTGGTGTTATGGTTCACAATGGGTCTGAATAATCTTTTGTAGAAGATGTGAAAGCTAAGCAAGGTCTTGATCCAATTTTGGTAGAAATAAAAGAAGTAGTGCTTAAGAAATCCGTTGAGGCTTTCTCCCAAGGGGGAGATGGGGTACTTAGATACCAAGGGCGTTTATGTGTCCCAAATGTGGAGGACTTGAGGGAACGAATTTTGACAGAGGCCCATAGTTCACGGTATTTCATTCACCCGGGAGCCACAAAAATGTACCATGATTTGCGGGAAGTCTATTGGTAAAATGGGATGAAGAAGGACATCGCGGGATTTGTGGCTAATTTTCCAAATTTCCAACAAGTGAAGGTTGAGCATCAGAAACCAGGAGGTTTTATCCCAAGATATTAGCATTCCTACTTGGAAGTGGGAACACTTGAATATGGACTTTATTGTTGGTTTTCCTCGCACTCGGCGACAACATGACTCTATTTGGGTGATAGTAGATCAGATGATGAAATCGGCTCATTTTCTTCCCGTCAAGGTTTCTTCTTCGGTGGAGACTATCCCAAATTATACTTGAGAGAAATGGTAAGGTTACATGGAGTGCCTTTGTCCATTATTTCCGATCGTGGTACCCAATTCACTTCTCACATTTGGAAGTCATTCCAAAAGGATCTTGCCACTAAGGTTAAGCTTAGTACAACCTTTCATCCCCAAGCCGATGGGCAAGCGGAGCGTACTATTCAGACTTTCAAAGATATGTTGAGAGCTTGTGTGATTGATTTTAAGGGTAATTGGGATGACCATTTTCCATTAATTTAGTTTGACTATAATAATAGCTACCACTCGAGCATTGACATGGCTCCATTTGAGTCACTATATGGGAGGATGTGTAGATCTCCTATAGGTTGGTTTGAGTTCGGTGAATTTTCCCTAATAGGTCCCGAATCAGTACATGAGGCCATAGAGAAAGTTTGACTTATTAGAGAAAGGTTGAAAATGGCTTAAAGTCGACAAAAGTCATATGCCGATGTGAGAATAATGGATCTTGAGTTTGATGTTCATGATTGGGTTTACTTGAAAATCTAACCCATAAAGGGTGTAATGAGGTTTGGTAAGAAAGGGAAGCTTAGTCCCTGATATGTAGGCCCATATCAGATTTTGAGGCGTATTAGTAAGGTTGCTTATGAGCTAGATTTTCCAAATGAGTTGGCATCAGTGCATCTGGTTTTCCATGTCTCCATGTAGAAGAAATGAGTTGGTGATCCGACATCCACATTTTCCTTAGAAGGGTTGGGAGTTGATGAGAGCCTTTCTTATGAGGAAGTTCCGGTTGAGATTTTAGATCGGCAAGTCAAGAAGTTGAGAAATAAAGAGGTAGCTTCTGTGAAAGTATTATGGAGGAAATCAGTTAGTTGAGGGTGCTACTTGGGAGGCCGAGGCCGATATGATGTCCCGATATTCTCATATTTTTCCTTCTACTCCTACTCTAGCTTAAGATAATGAGTTCCTCTTGATTTTACCTTCGTTGTGGGAGTCATGTGTTTTTATGTGTTTCCATGGTTTCCTTATATTATGCATGTTTATGAAAAAGCGTGTTTTGAAAGAAAATGAGTTTACATGCTTGATTTTCCTCATGTTGTTGTGCATAGAGTATGAGTTGCATATAGACTTCATGAGATGAATTGATGAACATGCTTTGGATATGCTTTTTGAGAGTGAATTGCATATAGGCTCCATGAGATTGTGTTGAGCATGCTTTTAGCTTGGAGAAGGTAGTTCCTCCTTGAACATGAGAAATTTTTAAAGTTCATGCATATTAGGTTGTTAGATGTAGTTCCTACTTCCTTTTGATGCATTTGAGTTTGTTTATCTTGGAGTTGATGTTTCCTCCTTATTTATCTGCATTGCATGCATAATGGGCTGATAGAGTTAGTTTCACCCCTCTTATGATGGTTTGAGGACGTGCTAGCTTTGAGTTGATAGTTCCTCCTTGGTTTCATGCATTGCATCGTTAGGTTGGATTGTTAGTTGCTCTCCCAAGCTTTTAGAATCAGTTTAAATCTCATTCGAGGACGAATGGTCCCAAGGGGGAGATATTGTAACACCCCGTATCCGAAAAAAAGGGAATTAAATCAGATTTTTGGGAAGTTGTATGTGCCAGCCACCGGGGCCAACCACGGCCCGTGGGTTGAACCACGGACCGTAGGCGGATCCGTGGATTGGTCACCCTGCCAAGGTGATTTGAGGTCCAGGATCATGGCTCGATCTACGGACCGTAGGTCAGACCACGGTCCATGGTCAGGGTCTGTGGTTAGATGGCCAAAAATCAAGCCCCAGAAGACCAACGATGGTCCACCAGGACGGACCGTAGGTCAGACCACGGTCCGTCGACTGGGTCTGTCGTTGGCAACTGACAGTTATTAGTTTTAGGGTTAGTTCGGCCATTTCTTAATTAATTAGTTTAAATACTATGTCACTTTGGCTACGTTTAGGACCCCTATAAAAGCCTACCCCCAAATTCACCCCATTCATTTCATTCTTCCAATTTCACAAAAGAATACCAAATTCCTCTCCAAATATTCTTTTTCTAGAAACTTGAAGAAGAAGAAGAAGAAGAAGAAGGATTCACCTAGGGTTTCAAGCTAAGGTTCCAATTCCTCCATTGAAGGCTAGCATTTGGAGTCAAGGTATGATTTTTTTCATCCATGGATTCCTTTCATCCATGGAGTTCCCAAATCCTCTATTTCAAATGGTAGAATTCCCCAATTGAGTTAGGGTTTTCTTCAATTAGCATGGGTTCTTTTCATTATTGATTTAAATAATTGGATTATGATCTATTATGCATGAATTGATGATACTTGATGATTTTATGATGATTTCCCCATGAACTCATGTAATCCCCCATGTTTTCAAGTTGTGAATCATATGATGTGGGATTTTGAGTATAAGGCAAGTGTTTTATGAAAATAGGAATGTATTGCAAACTTTATATATATTTATGATGAAATCCATATCTAACTCATGTTTTCTAATAGTTTATGATTGAAGGTGAGTTTTGACCTCAAGAGGTAAATTATGGACTTATGCATTTTCTTATTAAATATATGCAAATGTTTTAAGGGTGCTTTAAGAGTAATGTACCAATGATAATGCTGTGTTGTGAAAGGATACTCTCACTAAAACACATACTAGCATGATGTGAAAGGTTTTCTCACATAGAAAGGATTCTTAGGTTGAAAGACTTTTTCACCTAAATGAATCAAGAGTAAGAGCTATCCTAATGAACTAGTTTGGATTGGTTGTCCAAGGGCACCTTTTCATGAGTAATGAGGTCAAGTGAGAAATGAATATTCCGTGGGAATTAATGCTTAGCACCGAGTGGATATTGATAGTGAGATGGAAGCTCTCCCGTAGTAGAGGTCGGGTTTCCAAAGCAATCTCATGAGATAGAAGATCCCCGTAGTAGAGGTCGAGTTTCTAGTACCAATCTCCTTATCCCATAAACTATGTGCCCCCATAGATTCATTAGCTAGTGGATCCACTTAAGCTAGAAGTTTAAGGTTCTACTTTAGGCAAGTAGAACCACCATTTTCGGTGAGGGAGACACCGGGGGATCATCTTCTAGCTCACATGGTCTCTTGTCGGTTAAGGCTATTTCCCCACAAGTAATAATCAACTAAGGTTACTTCAAGAAGTATCTCACATGAGTTCAAAGGTTTCAAAGACGAAGTTAGCCTGCATTGACCATGATTTTATGACTTATGTATTATAAAGCTTTTGTATCATGTTTAGTATGGTGATTTGCATGTCATGAAATGGAATGTCCCTTTTAGCATGTTTTATATGTTTTATGCATGGCTTTCATACTTGGTACATTATTTTGTACTGACGCATACTCTTGCCTACATTTTTCCCAAATGTAGGATCCGATATTCAGGGTGCTAAGTTTCGTGACTAGTTGGTGATTTGATTGATTCCCGAGCTTTGGTGAGTCCTCATGATTCGAGGACGGACTCTTATTGTTTAGTCTCTTGATGTATGTGCTAGTCCCAATTTCACTCTAATGTATTTGATGGCTATGATGAGACAAGTGTATTAGACTTACGCTTTGCTTTTATAAAATGTTTTGGACTTGAACTATTGATTTAATCTTATTGTTCTATTTCATATGTTATGAGAACTAAGTGGCTTGTATGGAGTCCTTCGGGGTTCTATACGCCATGTTACATCAAGAAAGAATAAGGTTCTTGAAGAAGGAACTCCAATAGAAGCCTTGAAACCCTAGCTTGAAGGAGAAAAATCAAGAAAACCTTTTTGAGATTCTTGAGTTAGTTTCTTGAAATCTCTATGGCAAAGAATTATGATTTTCATTAGTGATTCATAATTTTATGGGGGAATTTGAGTTGGAAATAATAGAATTCTTGGAGAAAGAGTTACCTTGAAGAAGAATCTTGAAAAAGATTGAAAGAATCTGGAATGGAGTCTTCTACTTTGATTTTTCTTTAAGGTTTTACCTTATGGTTTGGGAGAGAAGAGAATGATGTATTAAGAGATGAAAATCTGATTGTTTTGGGTCTTTAATTAGTCGAGAAATTTGTCTAGGGTTTTCTTAGAGGTAAAAAGATAAAAAGGACCCTTATTAATGTTTTCCCGTCGGCTAATTCGTCGCAGCACTGTATAAGGTTACTAAAATGATCATAACTTTTTACTCAAACCTCGGATTGTTGCGAAATTGGTGGCGTTGGAAAGAAGATTCTAATACCTTTAATTTTGATAGGTTATTGGCCACATAACTCTTTATATTCTAATAGATATTATCGTTTGAAGTTGACCCAAGTAAAATCTTACATCAAAACTTAATCGATAAGGAAACTTTCAACTCTACTTTGTGCTAGGAGTTTTTAGTGACCTTAATTGATATCCAAAATCATTCCCACACTAAAGAATTTACCTTTGCACATATGGAAAATTTAATAATCTCCCGATATGACCCTACAAGTAAATCAAGAATGGTTCGAGTCTTAACTTAGAAATTTTTGGGGTGTTACAGGCCCTTCTTTAGTGATTGAATGTGGTTAGCCATGGCCATAACTTCTTATTGAAACTCCATCATTTCTCTCATTATTCTACCTTTTTATGCCTTGTAACTCATCCAACCCTAGTTTAGGCCATTTATCTACCCCATAATCTTTCTGTTCATTGCAAGAAAGAATTTCTCCTTCAGATAAATAGTGATGGTCTTACTTTGTTTTGGGGTATAAGAATATTTTATTTGTTGAAGGGAGTTGTTCTTTTTATGGAACTTTAGACTTAACTCTTGTCCAGTGTGCGCTGAGTTCTACTTTGTGGTCGGGCTCTGTTGTATCCTAGAGGGGACAAGTCAAAAGGATTACTGTTGAGCCTGTGATAATATATGTTGTTGTGGGCTTGAATCTCGTTAAAGAGAGTGAGATATCCATGCCTCAACTTCAAGATAATTTATTTTCTTCATTTTTTTAATTTTAATTTTGTACTTTCACCAACAAAACCTACTTCATTTTTCCATATAAATATATATCATCCTGCAATTTTTTATTTTATTTTAAATGAATATTGTACTATCTGATCACTCAAAGTATATCTACGAGTAAATCTAAATTTGTTTTCTCTATTTCTATTTTGTTGTCATATTTTTTCTTTACAACCAAGCTTTTGAATTGTAGGGTCTATTAGAAACAACATTTTTATTACACAAATATAGGCGTAAAATCTGTGTACACCTTACCCTCCTCAAACTCACTTGTGAGATCATATTGAATATGTTGTTCACTACTAAAAAAACTGACTTCAAAAGAGGTCTTAATAAACTCATCTTTTTAATTTAGGATCAATAAGAAACAACCTCTTTATCCCGAAAAGGTAAGGGTAAGATCAGTGTACATCCGACCTCCTAGATTCATCTTAAGATTATATTGAATATGTTGTTCACTATTAAAAAATGCTTCAAACCAATCTAAAAAAAACCGACTTCAAAAGTGGTTGGGAAATCTGACCTCACGAAATCGATTCTTTAAAAAATCAAAATCAAAACCCAAAAACAAGAGAGAAAACCTCTTTTGCAATTTCCAGTTATAAACCATAGTGATTACCCCCCCCCCCCC
>JAJONR010009530.1:0-18969 GCA_029582245.1 Solanum etuberosum
TATATATATATATATATATATATATATATATATATATATTCCTTTCTTCTCATATAGTAGCTCTATCTTCCTCCCAAAAATCGAAGAGAAAAAAAGTCAGACTATTTTCCTGATTGGTTGTTGCCTGAAATCCTTTATAGGCTACCCATTAAAAGCCGTTTACGGTTTAGATGTGTATCAAAACAATGTCATTCACACATTTCATCTCCTTATTTCATCTCTACTTACGGATCAATCACTTTTACTGATATTCCCTTTTTCCTCATCTCTTACTTCTCCCTAAAACATCAAAATTGCTCTGTCTACTTTGACCCTTGTTCAAAACCCCAAAAACTCATCCTCTTTAAAGAATTAAAGTGTCCCTTGATGACTAGTTCTAGATACAACTTCAGAGTTGTCGGTTTATCTAATGACTTGTTTTGCCTTGTTGATGATGTCTGGATATGGAGATATGATGTCATTCTTTGGAACCCCGCTATTCACAAAACTATCGCCCTCCCTAATATTCCTGTTCTCTTTACTTCAAATCACGAATTTCTCATTGGATTTAGGTTTGATAACAAAACTCATGATTTTAAAGTGGTGAGGATAATCCATCTACGAGATAAGTATTTTTATATCTAGCCTGTGGGAGTTGACGTCTATAAATTGAGTACAGGTCGATGGGAACCAATTAATTACTCAAAGGGCTTCTTCAATTGTATATTGTATATCGATATTTTTTTGAGTATTTACTTAAATAGGAATATTGATTGGCTTTCCTATATTAAGAATGAAGCTGTGGAAACCACTAACAACCTGTTGGTTTTCAACCTATGTGATGAGACATTTTGTGAAATGGGTTTGCCAGAACAGTTACCTCATGTTTCTTTTTCTGATTTTTCTATTACTTTATGTGGGGAAAAGATTTCAGTAATTTTGTACGAAAGGGGTCACAATAGTCCATTATTTCATAGTTGTGTTGTCTGGGTGATGAACGAGTATGGTAAAATGGAGTCGTGGATGGAGAAATTCATTGTGAATTTGAGAGGTGGGATTAGAAATGTTATTGGGTTCACAAGAAATGGAGAATTTCTGGTAGTGCAAGAACCTATAGATCTTGTATAGTATGCTCCAAATAGCAGGGGTAATGGCAATTTATTCTTCTTGAGTAAATACAATGAAAGTCTAGTTTTGCTTAATTGATATAGTGGGGCTACATCTGATCCTTCCATTGCATCTGAATCGGCAGAGGAAAAAGAAGAGGAACCCATGATTTAGTGTTGTATTTATGAAAGTTTATTATGTAGTATAGTTTATGAGAATTTAATCATTTTATTAAACTTTTGGTAGCATTGTATAATGATTACCATGGTATTCTATCCCTGTTGACATATGCTAGTAGTGACCATCTAATGAGTTTCCGTATGCACTTCATTTGTAATTCTGAATTTGTTCAATTTCTACGTTCTCAAATATTATTACTATTAGTTTAGAGTAATGAGTTTCTTTTATTATCCAATGATTTCTTTCCTGATACATGTTTAGAACTGAAGGATCTTGATATCCATGGTAACGGTAATCCATTCTTCTTGAGCAAATACGTTCAGAGCTTGCGGTTGTGTTTATGAAAGCTTACTATGCAGTATAGTTTGTGATAATTTAGTCAACTTTTAGTAGCATATATATTATAGTTTATCATATTTAAGAGTATAAATTTCTTATACTGTCCTGTGATTTCTTTCTCGATGCATTTTATGCACTTATTATCATATTTTAGAGTATAAATTCCTTATACTATCCAGAGATTTCTTTCCCGATGCATTTTACACACTTATTTTTAAACCGTATTAGGATTACTCATCTAAATGAAAAGGATCATTGATAGTCAATTTGTAGTAAAGATTAAATTTATCAATAATCTTCTCATGAAATAATTTAAGACAACTTATTTTTCCTTATTTATCACAGCAATTATCATTACACATAAGGAAATGAAAAAAGTAGAAATGATGAAATAAGAATATTATGAAAGTAGATTCTTAAATTTTGTTTGAAACTGAACAATTCTATGAAAGTTGGCGGAAAAGCAACTACAACGTTCTTGGTGTGCAAAATGGCTTTCTAATATCACTTAATCCTCCCTCGGTATACTCTTTACTCAGTTTGCTTCATGTGGTGGTTAGTACAAAACTTGTAGTTTAGAGAGGTTAATTCTGATTTGGTACCCAGGGAACTATTGACTGTTGACACTGCAATAACTCTTCGCTGTCGCTGAAAAACTGAACCTATTGCCATCTTCCATAAAATTAGTTATCATATCATTGCACCCATAGGTGTGACGTGGAGGTCAATGAAGTAAATGCTGAACCAAGACCTCAAGGAGTTATGAAAATAATACTAGGTGATTTTTTCTTATAAGTTCTTGTGAAGAATGTTACTCGGTACAAATATTAGTGGCAGATAGCAGGTACCCGAAATCCACACAATCTTACCCAAACACCATGATAGTAAAAGAAATGATTATCCTATCATATTTGCATTTTGGGGTATTATGACACAGTATATTCTCGTATTCCTTGTTCTCATCTCATTTGAATAGTTGATATGATAAATTGTATTCTTCAATATTTGCCGGTTCACGGAGATGAGGATAATCAGATGGATGTGTGGAAAAATTAGGAGAAAGATTATTATGAATAATGTTATACGGGGTAAAGTGGGAGTGGCTTCCATGGTAGACAAGATGAGGAAAGAGAGACTGAGTTGATCTGGACAAGTGAAGAGGATGTGCGAGGATACATCAGTAATGAGTGTGAGAGGTTAGCTATAGTAGGAGTAAGGAGAGTATGAGTTAGGTCAAGAAAAATTGAGGGAGGTGATTAAACAGGACATAGAACAACCTCAGCTAACTGAGGATATGATCTTAGATAGGATGGATGGAGGTCGAGGATTATGGCAGAGGGTCGGAAGGAAGTTGGGTGTGGTTGCTCGTGGTGTGGGAGAGGTAGAAGGATATCCGTCTTCTCTCATCTTGTAACACCCCGGAAATTTAGTAGGCTAAACTAGAGCTAAACGTGAGGGTTAGAGCCAAGGAAGAGGGCAATAGCCAAGGAAGAGGACTAGGGCAGTCCACTCTTACATGGACACTGCCTCACCTTCTACGACGACCACCACGGCTCGTGGTGTGGCTTGTGGTGGGCTTGGCAGTGGCTAAACAAAGGCTGCCCGAAATAGCCCCCTCCATACGAGCCACTTCATGGCTCATGGTGATGACCACGGCTCGTGGGAAGGCTCGTGGTGGTGCCTTAGATTTTTAGGGGTTAAGGGGAAGGTTGCCTAGCTACTGTATCATGACCACGAGAGGCACCACGGCTCGTGGAGCCTCACATGAAGGGCTCTTCACTAGACTTAGAGTTTAGGGTCAACTTCAAATGATGATATCTCTTAGCTCAAAACTAATTAGTTGGGCCATTACGTATCCAATTAAAGGTCTTTGAGTCCTCTTTCCAACGCCACTGAGTTTGCCCAATTCCCATCTCGGAGTAAAACGTTATCCCCGAAATAGTGAAGCACTATCAGGCTGAAATTCTTCACAACCCGTTTGACGGGCCGTGGTGATGATGACGACCCGTGAAGGCCTCCTTCATGCCATTTCGGTAGTTTCCAGTAAGGGGACTTCTTGGGTCTTTTCCAATTATTTTAACTCAAAGCTATGTCGTTTTGCCCAAGCCTAGGACCCCTATATAAGTCATTTTGACCCCTAAATTCACCCAATTAAGTCATTTATTCCAAGACCTAAAATAATTCCCAAAGTTCATCCTCTCCAAAATATTTCTCTCTCTAGAAACTTGAGGAAGAAGAAGAAGGAGGAGATTCAAGCTAGGGTGCAAGAAGAAAGCTTTTACACATCAATTTCTTTGGGCTTTGTTGTTAAGGTATGGTAGTTTTCATCCATGGATAGCTTTCATCCATGGAGTCCTCTCAAAACCTTCAATTTCAAAAAAAGATAGAAATCTCCAATTGTTAGGGTTTGATTCAAAAGTCATGGGTTCCTTTAAAACTTGATTCTAATGGTTGATTTATTTATATTAAGCATGACTGATGATTTCCTATGGTTTTTATGATGTATCCCCAAGAACCCATGAAATTCCCATATTTCTCAATGGTGATGATATAATGTGGGTTTTGATTATGAAAGGAGCTTTTTATGAAATCATGCATGAATTATTGAATTACAATGAATTTATGATATTTCCCCATGAACCCATTTGATTTCCATAATTCTCAATTGTGATCTTATGATGTGGGTCTTTGTTGATGAAAGATGATTGTTATAAAATTTTGCATTTAGTGATTGAATCACTTGAATTATGATTATATCCATGTCTAATGTAGTGAATTCTAGATGTGTTGATTGGATGTGATCTTTGATCTTTGAAGAGCAAGATATGAGAATTATGCATGATTATGAGATTTATGTAAATGCTTTATGAACACTTTGAGAGTGTAGTGTCTATGATTATGACGTAATTGTGGGGTTGTTGAAAGGCTATTCTCACATACATCCTTATGCATGACTATGAATGAAGTGTCCATGACTATGATAATGTTGTTCTGTTGATTGAAAGGGTATTCTCATGAACACATAATGAACATGATGTGAAAGGTTTTCGCACATAATGATGATTCTAAGGTTGAAAGGCTATTCTTACCTAGTTGAATCTACATGTAGACATGGACGGTGAAATATTATTCTCACGCATGATCTAAGAGCTATCCTAATGAACTAAGTTGGGTTGATTTTCAAAGACACCCCTCCATGAAATGAGTTATGACTTAATAAGTACTCTGTGGGATTATTGCTTAGCACCGAGTGGATATTGACTAATGTGAGTAGAATGCTATTAAATTATGAATGTTACGGATTGATTACTTGAATTATGTATTAAGTGAGGAATTTCTATGGTTGTTATCTGGAATTTCCCCCAAGAAACCATGAAATCCCATGTCCCCAATTTATGAACTTGTGATGTGGGTAAATTATTGAAAGATGAATATCATGAGAATGTTCTTATGGTAATTGACCTATTCAAATTATGTTGTTATCCATGTCTAATGTAGTAATCCTAGATGTGTTGATGACTCACGATCACGATGTTTATGTACATGCTCTATGAATACTTGAGTATAAAGTGAGTATGACTATGATGTAATTGCGATGATGTGAAAGGCTTTCCTCACCCAATGAATCTGTAGGCTAATGGCATCCCTTTCATGAGTAAATAATAGTAATTTTGATTGATATACTTGAATTGGTAGGCTAAGGGCATCTTCTTCATGTGTAATTAAAAGTGATCTTAATGAACCTTGAATCGGTAGGCCAATGGCATCCCTTTCATAAATGATTAATGAAGTATTCTGAGGCATTGTCTTGAATCGGTAGACCAATGGTATCCCTTTCGTGATGAGTCAATGAACTATGATATTGATGAACCTTGAATCGGTAGACCAATGATACTCCTTTCATGAGGATTAAATGAGCTATTCTAATGATGTACCTTGAATCGGTAGGCTTATCGCATCCCTTTCATGTGTGTAATAATGTACCCCGAACCGGTAGGCTAATGGCACCCTTTCATGTTTAATAATGCTAAAAGAGAATGAACTACTCCATGGGAATTTAATGCTTAGCACCGAGTGGATATTGTGAGGTTGAAGCTCTCCCTATGTTAGTCTGGGTTTCTAGTAACAACCTCCCTATCCCATAACTATGTGCCCACATAGGATATTAGCTAGTGGATCCCCCTAAGCTAAAATGTTACCGGTTCTTCCTTAGCCAAGTAGACCAACTCTTTTCGGTGTGGTACATGACACCGGATTGCATGCTTTGCTCACATGGTCTATGTCGTTTAGGGCTTATTCCCTTCATGTACAAGAATGTGAGTTATGTACTATAGTTTCTCAAGGAGTTCTATGAAGTGTGGGTGGGGGTATTGGACTTCATCCATGCATTGCACAAGTAGGCTTTGTGAGTAGTTATGGTGTATTCCTCTATGCTATAATGACTTATGAAATGAATATGCTTATGAAGTATGCTTAATGTGGATTGTTGCTATGAGTTGCTTTCCTTGGTATGACTTGGTAAATGTGATGGTTTCCTTGTCTATGAGTATTAACTAAAGATGGGATCAAAGAATGGTAAACATGACTATGGTGGCAAAAAAAGGATACTTAGTGTGAGTGGTATTATGGGATGCCATTCATACATTGCACAAGTATAACTTAGGGTTACCTAAGAGATGGTTCGATTATCTTATAATGATTTATATGTTGATCATGCTTGTGACTTATGCTTTTACGCTAATGTTCATGATGATTCTCAAACTTGGCATGTAGCATGGGTTTCAACTCAAATGTCCTTTTTAGCATATTTTAAAGGTGTTTATGCATGGCTATCATACTTAGTGCATTTTTGTACTAACCCATATTTTCTACATTTTTCATAAGGTATAGGTTTCGATTCTTAAGGTAATTCTCTATTGGTTCAAGCTTGGATTGACTATTCTCCTAGTTGTGGTGAATCCTCAAGATTCGAGGACGTATGAGTCATTAGTAGTTCCTTTTCTAGTCATTTTATGTTTCGGATTTTTTTGAAGGGCTGTGACCCTATTGTTGATTCAAGATTGTATTAGATCGCTAATTGAGACAAGTTAGACTTTCGCTTGCTTTTATAAAAGACTTCGATTTTATGGATAAAGTTTTTAAATTCCACATCATTTCCTATTTCTTATGTTATGATATGCTAAGTGGCTTACATGGAGCCTTTCGGGGTTCTACGTGCCTTGTCACATCTAGGGGGTACTCCTGGGTCATGAGAAACTTGGTAATCAGAGCACAAGATTTAGAATGATTCTAGGATGATGTCTCATAAGCCACATCTAGTAGACTCTTGTTCATAGTGTGAATCGCCCCACATTTATGAATGAGAGGCTATAAGATGTTAGGAAGCTACACTTCTTTCATTATTCTTAAGTCGTGCCATAGAGTTTAACTCTATAAAGTCCATCTCCTAATCCGTCTTTTGTGTCTTCAGGATATGAATACACGAAGGGATAACGCAATGAGAATGGAGGGTAACAATCTTAATGAAGAAGCTCCTCAAGTGAACCAAGGTCCTCAAGCTAATCAAGCTCCGATTAATCCTCCGGCTATGACAGATTCAAAAATTAGGTAGGCTTTTCTAACATTGGCTAAATCTATGACGGCCCAAGTCAATAGAGATGTTGGGACTCATGTGAACCCTAATTTGAATTCCACGGCTTCTAGATTGAGGGATTTTACAAGAATGAATCCTCCTATTTTTCTTGGTTCCAAAGTGGGAGAGGATCCTCAAGAATTTGTGGATGAAGTTTATAAAATAATTGATGCCATGGGGGTGACTTCGGTAGAAAAATCGGAGCTAACCGCTTACAAATTGAAGGATGTTGATCAAGTTTGGTATACTCAATGGAAGAGAAATAGGCCGGTAGGAGCGGGTCCCATAGATTGGGAGGTGTTTAACAAAGCATTTCTAGATAGGTTCTTTCCCCTAGAGTTGAGGGAGGCTAAGGTGGAGGAATTCATTAACCTTAAGCAAGGTAGCATGAGTGTCAACGAGTATGCCTTGAAATTTACCCAACTATTCAAGTATGCTCCATCTATGGTGGTGGATCCGAGGGATGAGATGAATAGGTTTTTGACGGGTGTGTCTGACTTAGTTGGAGAAGAATGTCGTACGACAATGCTACATGATAACATGAATATCTCTAGGCTTATGGTGTATGCCCAACAAATGGAGGAGTCAAAACTCAAGAGAAAGAATAGAGAGATGAAAAGAGCTAGGCCAGATGAGCAAGGTCAACCAAGGTTCAAAAAGTGGTCCTTCAATCAAGATTCTTCCAATGCCCCTAGGATTAGCCAAGAGAAAGGTAGTGGGTCTCCATTACCTAAGCCCACTTGCACCAAATGTGGAAAGAAGCACCATGGGAAGTGACTAGCCGGTATGGATGGTTGTTATAGTTGTTGAAAAAGTGATCATCAAGTGAAAAATTGCCCTACACTCTCGGCAAAAGGAAGAGAGGCCAAGCAAGCTTCTCTTAGTGGTCCGGATCCCAATGGTCATTTCTATGCACTCCGGTCTAGAGAGGACAAAGGAGCCCTTCCGGATGAAGGCACCGGTATGTTGATAGTTCCTTATAGATGTAAATGTTTTATTAAGATCCCTATGCTATTTGTTAGATTTTGATGTTAGCCTTAGTAGGGGCTTACTCCCAAGGGGGAGATGATTCCCTTATGATATGCATGTTCTTGATGAAATTCATATTTAGTAAGAAAATAAGTTGTTTTCATGAATTATGTTCCTCATGTTGATGTGCATTTAGTATGAGTTGCCTATATGCTTCATGAGATGAATTGTTGAACATGCTTTAATATGCTTTTGAGAGGAATTGTATGATTTTGTTCATGATGTTATGATGAGCATGCTTTGAGTTGGAAAGGTAATTCCTCCAATGATATGAAGAATGTTGAAGTTTTCATGCCTAATGGGTTGTTAGATGTAGTTCCTACTTCCTTGTGTTGCATTGAGTGTGTTGAGAGGGAGTTGATGTTTCCTCCTTTAAAATGTGCATTATTTGATGTTTCATGCATGATGGGCTGCTAGTCTTTAGTCTTTAATTCCGTAAGGTGTCTAGGTCATCATTCGAGGACGAATGTTCCCAAGGGGGAGATAATGTAACACCCGGAAAACTAGTAGGTGAAACTAGAGCCTTACGTGAGAGTTTTAGAGTTTGATGGGTGGGTTAATGTTGTAAAATGGCTTCCCGTACTTAGGATGAGGGGTTTAGGGGTTAAACTTCAAGGTACGATCCCCCCAAGGACCGACCAAGGGTCCTTGAGGAGGACCCAAAAACAAGTCCCCAAAACTGCCCAAAGTTGGTGACCTACGGATGGGACCTACTGGGTGTAGGTCCATCCACGCCTCGTGGGACATGGTCATGGGTCAAGGCCTGACCTTCCCCTATTTTTCCAGCCCCAGCCCTCGACCCACGAATGACCAGTATGGTTCGTGGGTCCATCCACGCCCCGTAGGTGGGCATCGTGGATGGGGCCTGTGTTGCTGTCCAATTCGGCCAAAAGGTAAGGTCCTTTAGGTAATTTCCTTTTTATTTAGTTAAGTGTGAAGTCATTTTATATTGTTTTATTAGACCTATTTAAGTGTTTTTAAGTCATTAACCACCTCATAAATCCCAACACCCCAAATCATAACCAATTTCCCCCCAAATAATTCTCTCTCTAAAACTCCATAGAAGAAGAAGAAGAAGGTGGAGTCTAGGGTTGAAGGAGCAGTCTTTTCTCCTCAATTTCATGGTGAATCTTCAATAAGGTATGACAGTCTTTCATCCATGGAGTCCCTCCAAACTCAATTTCAAACTTGTAACTTTACCCCAAAAAATAGGGTTTTACTCCACGTCATGGATTCACTTCAAAACCATTTCTAATGGTTTAATTGCTTTATATTATAATCAAATTGATGATTACTTACTGTTTTTAAGATGAATTCCTCAAGAATCCATGAATTCTCCCAATTCTTTCAATTGGATCTTAAAGTGTGGGTTTTGATTAATGTGAGTAGAATGCTATCGAATTATGAATGTTACAAATTGATTACTTGAATTATGTATTAAGTGAGGAATCTCTATGGTTGTTATGTGGAATTTCCCCCAAGAAACCATGAAATCCCCATGTCCCCAATTTATGAACTTGTGATGTGGGTAAATTATTGAAAGATGAATATCATGAGAATGTTCTTATCGTAATTGAACTATTCGAATTATGTTGTTATCCATGTCTACTGTAATAATCCTAGATGTTTTGATGAATCATGATCACAATGTTTATGTACATGCTCTATTAATACTTGAGTATAAAGTGAGTATGACTATGATGTAATTGTGATGATGTGAAAGGCTTTCCTCACCCAATGAATCGCTAGGCTAATGGCATCCTTTCATGTGTGAATAAAAGTAATCTTGATTGATATACCTTGCATTGGTAGGCTAAGGAAATCCTCTTCATGTGTAATTAAAAGTGATCTTAATTAACCTTGAATCGGTAGGCCAATGGAATCCCTTTCATAAATGACTAATGAAGTATTCTAATGCTTTGTCTTGAATCGGTAGACCAATGGTATCCCTTTCGTGATGAGTCAATGCACTATGATAATGATGAACCTTGAATCGGTAGACCAATGGTATCCCTTTCATGAGGATTCAATGAGCTATTCTAATGATGTACCTTGAATCGGTAGGCTTATGTCATCCCTTACATGTGTGTAATAGTGTACCCCGAACCGGTAGGCTAATGGCACCCTTTCATGTGTAATAATGCTAAAAGAGAATAAACTGCTCCATGGGAATTTAATGCTTAGCACCGAGTGGATATTGTGAGGTGGAAGCTCTCCCTATGTTAGGACGGGTTTCTAGTAAGAACCTCCCTATCCCATACCTATGTGCCCACATAGGATATTAGCTAGTGGATCCACCTAAGCTAAAATGTTACCAGTTCTACCTTAGGCAAGTAGACCAACTCTTTTCGGTATGGGATATGACACCGGATTGCATGCTTTGCTCACATGGTCTATGTTGGTTAGGGCTTATTCCCATAATGAAAAAGAATTTGAGTTATGTACTATAGTTTCTCAAGGAGTTCTATGAAGTGTGGGTGGGGGTATGGGACTTCATCCATTCATTGCACAAGTAGGCTTTGAGAGTAGTTATGGTGTGTTCCTCAATGCTATAATGACTTATGAAATGAATATGCTTATGAAGTATGCTTAATGTGGATTGTTGCTATGAGTTGCTTTTCTTGGTATGACTTGGTAAATGTGATGGTTTCCTTGTCTATGAGTATTAACTAAAGATGGGATCAAAGAATGGTAAACATGACTATGGTGGCCAAAAAGGGATACTTAGTATGAGTGATATTATGGGATGACATTCATACATTTCACAAGTATAACTTAGGGTTACCTAAGAGATGGTTCAATTATGTTATAATGATTTATATGTTGATCATGCTTGTGATTTATGCTTTTACACTAATGTTTATGATGATTCTCAAACTTGGCATGTAGCATGGTTTTCAACTCAAATGTCCTTTTTAGCATATTTTAAAGGTTGGCTATCATACTTAGTGCATTTTTGTACTACCCCATATTTTCTACATTTTTCATAAGGTGTAGGTTCCGGTTCTTAAGGTGATTCTCTATTGGTTCAAGCTTGGATTGACTATTCTCCGAGTTGTGGTGAGTCCTCAAGATTCGAGGACGTATGAGTCATTAGTAGTTCCTTTTCTAGTCATTTTATGTTTTGGATTTTGCTGAAGGGCTGTGACCCTATTGTTGATTCAAGGATTGTATTAGATATCTAATTGAGACAAGTTAGACTTCCGCTTGCTTTTATAAAAGACTTCGATTGTATGGATAAAGTTTTTAAATTCCGCATAATTTCTTATGTCTTATGTTATGATATGCTAAATGGCTTACATTGAACCTTTCGGGGTTCTATGTGCCTTGTCACATCTAGGGGGTATTCCTGGGTCGTGACAAGAACAGGCTGGAACATCTGCACTCTGGTCATTTTAGATCTCCCCCGTCCCAAATAGCGAAGTAAGGTCTGTGGACTTCAGATGGTCTACATCCTTTCTCAGTCCAATAATATCGGTCTTCAAGGCCGCACCTTCTCAGTAGCACCCTGTCCTCTCTCACAAACCTCTACTCTCACTGTGAGGGCATCAATAGAAGCCCTGAGAGGTGTCAATGCAGCAGTAAGAGCTCTCTCAATCATCCCGGGAACCGCAACCTCTAGCCGGGAGGAACGAACATCAGCAGAATGGGATAGGTGCCCCATCTTGAGAAGCATGGCCTGAGTGATCAGAGGCCTAGAAACAGGAGTACCAGCAGCAGATCTAGGGGGTGGGGGAGCACCAGAAGAGCCAGGAGTGTCGGAAGGAGCGGAGCTAGAAGTACCTGAAGGCCTTGTGGCCGGAGTAGGCATGACTGCCTCTGCAGGTAGTGTAACAATATCAACCTCCGAGGATATGTCCACCGGAGCTGCTCTCCTCCTATCAGCCTCGTCCCATGTGTATTCAGTCTCTATACACCGGATGTCGGTAGAAGAGGTGGGTGTAATCTCAACATCCCTCTTCTAATCTCAAGGAACTCAGGCCAGCAACATAACTCTGTGATTAATACAGGGAATGTAATAGATGTTTGGCGTTGCTTGGCCCTCATGGCCATCTTCTGCTCAACGATCAAACCAAAGTTTAGACGCTTCCTTGTTATGATAGACCCAAGACATGCCGCCTTTGGGTGGTAGAGAATGGACTCATTCTGCAACAACATGATTGTGCTGCTGATGAACCCAAACCAATATCTAGCAGCTACATTTAGGTCCTTCTTCTCTATAGGTGCTCCGACCTCAATCCACCTCGGGGTGGTGTTAGAAATCAGGGGGGCTAGCCAACCTTTGAGGTCATCCAGAGTCTTTGATATGATCATACTCTGGTATTCATGTATGAAGTCTGTAGCCCTCTCAAACACATCATTTATATCATCACTGCTGCATCTGACTTTGTTCCCTCAGACCATCACGAAGTCTACCGGCTTTAAGGCACTAGCCTTCTTCTTCCCCTGAGGCACCAAGTCACTATAGGCAGCATAGAACTCCCGGACCCATGTAGGAATGTATGGGCCACGAGGCTTGGGAAAGACCTCGAATCTGTGGAACCTGAGAGTGTCCCACATTGCTGGATGTCTGTCCACCACACCATTTGTGGACAGTCTCTTTTCCTCTAAAATGGTCCTTAATCCCTTGGCCTTTAACCGGTTGAGTGATCGGGGAGGAGGACCCTGCACTGGTGGTGCCGGGACCACCGTCTGTGCTGGAGCTGGAGTAGTCGAGTTTGGAATATTAAACGGATCATGACGAGCTTTGGAGCGTAGCTCCGCTTGCCGAGCCTGTAGTAATTGAACGTCCTCAGGCTCAGAGAAAGAAGCCTGATAATCATAAGACTCTCCCTCAATGCCGGAGTTGTACTCTGGTGTATCAGCTATGGGTGCTTTGCCCTTTCCATTTCCTCCCTTTGGAGGTAGCTTCTTGGCCTTGGCATTGGAAGCAGCTGCTTCCTCATTTATGACGACTCCGCGTGCCCTCTTTCGGGGCGGCCTGCCACTATCAGTCAAATTTGTTCTAGCCATTCCTGCAAACCACATAGAATAACATTAGAAAAAGTTGCTAGAAAAGTACAGAAAATATGCTGTAGAAAGGCTCGCTGAACCGTTCGGTGAGTCACCGAGTTACTTTTGCGAGCCAGATCGGGTTCGAAGAAAGTACTGCACAAAAATTTTCAAAACTCAAGACAGGTCGGTGGTGATCAGGGCCATTCGGCGAATCGCCGACACCAATTGGCGAACTAGAAGTAGTCCGTTGAAAGTTACAGTGTATTTTAGGGATTAGGGGAGCACAAGGGCGATCAAGAAGGACTTTCGGCGAGCACATGCATATCACCAAAAGTTAGAGACCACAAACTCAAACATTTGAAGAAATTAAAGGCGATCTAGGAGGACTTCGGTGAACCGCTGAACGGTTCGGCGAGCTCGACTCAGCTCGCCAAACGGCCAAACGTGCCAGTATTCAACCCGTAACTTCAAAATCCAACCCGCAGCCCATGAAAACAAAATTAAACACCTACACTATGAAATTAAGGTTAGACCCTTACTACCCATGCCCTCGGGGTATTCAGACTTCCCCCGATTTGGCCAAAATTGGTCATTTGACATCTTTTGCCCTTAAGATGACGTCAAATGCTCTATCATTGGGAAAAGTACGTCATTTAGCACAATCCGGGGTTATCAGAATTCACCCCGCTAGACACAACACATTTTTACCGCAACCCAATGATTTATACTCGAATTCAATCAATAAAAGAAATGGGAATCGATAAAAAATGCACAATTAGGCACTAATTTAACTCATTACGGGCAATCCGACAATTAAATAATGATTAAACTATGCTACCCAACAAAAATCAACAACAATTTTCCGATTTGTATTCAAGATCAACCACATATTGAGTCTGGGGTTCAGAAAACCAACCTTTTATGCCAAAAATGATCGATTGTAATTCTAGGCGGCAAAGTTCCACAATCCCAAGCAAAGATTTCACACGATACGAGAGTAAAAACAAGATAATATGAAAGATTTAAAGTCGGGTGAGTGGGTACGGGAGTTGAAAAGTTAAGAAAGTGAAAGGATTTTGAAATTTTAAACCGTTTGGCCTTTAAAACTTTTCAGTTCACGCTCCGTTCGGCAGTATAAGTCGAGCCCGCTGAACCACTCGGCGATATTCTGAGTAGTGTTTTAGCCCGCCGAGTTTTACAGGACTCCCAGCAATTTGGAGGTTCAAACGGCAGATGAAGTCGGGCTAGCCAACTGAGCCTTTACCTCGCCGAGCTTTATAGAGTTCTCCTTCAAGCTAGGTGGTTCCAATGGCGGTCCAAGTTGGGGTTCGCCGACCTCTTCGGTGAATCTCCGACTGGACTTTTCCTCGCCAAATTACCCATTTTCCAACACTTTTCACTTTTCAACATTCACAATCAACACCCGTTATTCACAAACAAACTTTTAAAACATCAAATACTTGGGTTGCCTTCCAAGAAGCGCCTTATTTAGCATCGTGGCACGACGGAAATACCAATTTAAGCTTTGTTTTTTGGTTTGCCATTGTGTAATGAGGCAACCCTCATTTTGGTCTTGGATTTAGATGGGTCGAGATTTGACCCATTTGTCTTTCCAACAGCTTGATAGAGACTTAGTGAGAAGTCACCGTCTGATTTAGAATTGAGACGTCCTCCTTCATCTATTTTAGCACTTTGTCTAACCCTTCAACTTTACTAAGAATGCGTGAGAGCATATCTTCTGTACGGCCACCTTCTGACTCCTTGGGCTTTTGACGCTCATGGAGTGGGACGTACGTGTCCTTGTTACCCTCTCTCTCCTTCCAAGTGGCGTTGCGATCACCTCAATCTCTGTCACGGTCTCTCCAGCCCTCATCTCTGTTCCAACCTTGATTTCCACCCGGCCTTTGGTAGTTTGGGCGAATCCTCCTCCTTGATTTGCAAGGAAGTTCACTTCCTCATTGTACAACGCTTCAAAATGTGCTTCATCGGGGTTTACTCCACTAACACCCACAATAGTAACACTCTTTGCACCACTACCCATGACATTTTAAACCAAGATATCCAACTGGGTCATCATTTTGGCCATGTTTTGGTCTCTCTCTTGATCCTTTTCGATCTGCTCTATTGTCATTCTAAACGTGAGAGGAGACACTTGATCCTCACTAGTGTACCATGCTCTATTTATCTTGGTCATGCAATCAAGGAGTTGAGATGCTACTTCATAGGGTTGTTGCATTATACCACCGGGAACAAGTTGATCAGCAACTCCTTTGCTCACCGAATCGAAACTCCTATAGAAGTATTACAGCAGCACGTCGTTTGGAAGTCCATGAGTTGGGTACTGAAGCACCAGCTTCTTAAATCTCAGCCACATCTCGTGGATTGGCTCACCTTCCAAGCGTTTGAAACCTTAAATGCTATCTCTGAGTGTCATCATCTTCGATGTAGGGAAGAATCTCACTTGGAACTCCAAGCACACCTCATCCAATTCTATGTGTAAACAATCGTTAGTCACTATAAAACCCAACAAAGAGTTGGGGTAGAACCCATAGGGAATGGTACGTGTCTAAAATTCAGTTATGAAGTGCAAACATGGTCTAATCAATTATAGGAATAAAAATTATCGGAAACATACAAATAAATCTAAATGGGTGACAACAAATGTCAGATGGGGGTTTTGGGATTGTTAACTATCAGCTACAGCACAAGCAAAACAGGGGAAATAATAATATAGAGAGGAATTCTCAGAATGAGATCGATTATAGGAAAATTTCACTATATAGGTAATTGAAATTTTTAATAAACAACTAAATTTCAGTGGGTAGGCTAGGCTATGAGTGAAATAGCTTTCTCTCGAACAACTACTTCGATTCAAGTGATTTCTTTCGAACATCAACAAGCTTAGCAAATAAGAACATCACACACCTTAATTCATCTACTCTCTCGAGCTAGATAGGTAGAATCGAGATTAGGATTTACTCTTTCGAGCTAAACCCATATCAACCCGCTAACTACAATCATCAATTGACAACTTTGATTCTAAAACCTCTTTTTCAAGCAAGCCCAAAATTCTAAATTCGAATTGCATTTGCCACTACAATTCTTAGATTAAAACACAGTTATCAATTAAACCCACTTCAATTAAGCATTAAAATCAGTAAATAACAATACCATAAGCTAATTTAACCCATAATCACATGATCACACCCCAATAATTGGAGTTTTAGCTAAACATCATAAAAAGGTAAAAACAATTACCAACTTGATTAACAATCAGCTGGGTAAGAGTCTCCAAGCCTTTACAATGTTTTCCAAGGATTAAATTCAAAGACCCACTTTCAAATCCTCAGTATTCTACAATTAGAACTCAAAACCTGAGAGAAAACTCTAAGTCTAGAATGGGAACTGTAATATCTGGGAGATAACTCCTCAAAATTCCATTTAAAATCCAATTTATAGTTTCCCGAAATTTAGCCTGAACATCCACTCGGTGTATTAAGTCGCGCCTCATCGAGTGAATCGGCGATCCGCCGATTGTCCTCTTCAATCGCCAGTTTGCATTGGCCTTCAGCATCTCAGGTCCTATAACTTGGGGAGATCCAATTTGTTGTCGCGGAACTTATCGGCGGTCCGCCGACTGCCCATTTCTGTCGCCAACTTGGTTCGTCCCCAGGGCTAGCATGCTGGAACTTTGGGCGAGCTAAAGAACCACTCGGCGGTGCGCCGAGTGGTCTTGGCGATCCCCAGGATTGCTTTTTCTTCACTTCTTCAGTTCTTTAGTTCCTTTTTGTCTAGTCATGTCCTTGCTTTGCTCTTCAGCCTTTATAGCTATAAATCAACACTTTAACATCATTTTAGAGCATAAAATAGGAATTTAAGGACATTTATACTATCAAAACAATGCCCTAAATGAGTCCAAATATCAGACTCATCACTTACCATAGAGAAATCCCCTTTTCACACAGAATTTGATTTTGTTTTTTAGAGACTCAGTATACACTTACACTCAGAAGTGAATTAAAATACAGTTTGTGCTAAATACCATAGGCTTTCCCTTATTTTCTACGCTTTGACTTTCAAAACTAGTTACTTAGGATCACTATAGGACTTTCTTAGCTTGTAATGTAGGCTCAGGATCAGGTCTCGTATATTTGGATATTTAGTGACTTTTCTTCCCTCCTTGACATTACATTGGCTATTTGACCTCTTTTACAACCAAATATGACATCATTTTTCTTTCTACTCTTCTCCTTATGATTCATTTAAGCGTGAGTGCGACTTTGACTTGACATTATTGCTTGTTTCGTCTTTTCTTCATCTTTTTATTCAATATTTTCATTCTTTTTTTCTTCTTTTTGTTCAGTCACTATTCTCTACAGTTTGCTGATTTTTTTTCATTTCTTCTACATACGAATCTTTTCATACCTTTTTTTCTAGTTTTCCTTCATAATAGCAACCCTCAACTTAGGTATTTTGCGTGAGTTAAGGTGCACGTATCCTAGATAGGACCAGGGCCAACATCAAGGCAAACCTCTAAAGTAGCCACCCTCAACTTAGGCTTTTAGCCTGAGTTGAGGTGCACAATGTCCAAGGAGGGACCAGGGCCAACACAAAGTTTCAAAATTTTTCCAGGGAAGGTGAGTTGGGTGTATTGAAAGAAATGGTATTCGTTAGTCTCAAACTTTTGGATCGAAGGGAGAAATTTATTCCTTTTGGTTGGTTGTTTTTAGGCTTAAGTGGACTCATTATCAACAATGGTCTATGATCATTTCCCGATTCCCAGTCTTCATTATCTTAGCAAGACCAACGGGGCAAGTTCTAGATTGACACGTATTGTATGAATATATAAAAAACCTCCACAAACATGGCACCTTGTTTGACTATCAAATCATTAATGTATCTGGTTCATGTTCTAGCTTAAGTGATGTTGTCTAATCCGTTCCTATCATGTCATATAAAGATCCTACACATTCAACTTATCAAGCACACAGACAAAGCACATAACCCAAATTTTGAGCGGTATCACATTTAATGCTCTTTTGCTATCATGGTTTCATTCTAGTCTTCTTTTACACTTTTACTATCCTAAACATGCTGGGTCTGCAAACCATTCAAATGGATCCAAGATTTTTTTGATTGTAAACCTTGAATAATTGATGATGCTGGGGTCACTTTCATCCCTGGAATGTTCAATTTCAATTGAGTCCGTATCAATGAGAATGGCTTCAAAGAACCTTCTTATTTTGAGTGGGTTATCAGTATCTACAAAATTAAGATCTGTATAGCATGGTTTGATAAGGTTTCCTATATAAAAGTTGCTATAGTCTTTGTTTAATGCCATGATTGGCAAAACCTGTGAAACGACGAAATCAAAAGTTTCTTCTTTTGGGGTGAGAGGAATGGTTTTGGTTAACTGTGGGTTAACCGCTTGAGCAAAAGATTCTGGAGTTTTCATGGCATAGCTTTCTTTAGTTTGGACTGAAGAACTTGATGAGGAACCTTTTTCAAAAGGTAATGTAGGTCTGAGGTTGATTGCCTTTGGTTGTGGGCAAGGTAGCTTAGGGTAATCAGCTAGAGCTGTAAATTTGTTAACAAAAGACATTTCAGGCCTTTGTTGGGTTCCAGTTTTTGCTGGGGTTAAAGGTGGAAGGACAAATGGTCTAGCCATTTTTGCTTTTGGGAGATTTTCTCCTTTGGAAGGAGTAGTA
>JAJONR010009531.1:0-17756 GCA_029582245.1 Solanum etuberosum
ATATATATATGTATGTATGTATATATATATATATATATATATGTATGTATATATGTATGTATGTATATATATATATATATGTATGTATGTATTATCAAGTTCAAAAGATCTTCTAACTTCAAAATATATTATTTAAAAATAGTTCGAGTTCTTTTTAAAAATAAAAAATAAATCACAACAAATGTGAAAATATGTGAATATATATGAATCATTTAAAATTTATCATACACAAAATAAATTTTATATTCAGTAATATGGAATAAACATTTTCAATTTGTCCCTACACTAAATTAAAATCTAATACCTATAAAAAAATAGTAACATTAATTAAAAGTCCTATTTGTTTATGTAAGTATAAAATTTATTAGAAATTCATCTATTGCACATTAATTCTTTAGTTATAACGTTATAAATTCTCTTAGTTATTACAAATTATTGCAAATGTTATTCACACTCTTTTACACTCTTTAGTTATAATATTATGAATTCTCATAGTTATTGCATTAATTATTTCTATCTTTCATCTTTCCTTATATTAACTTTTGACCAATAATTTTTCATATTATTATACCGCCCCTATATATGTGATAATACGGTGTTGTTATTTTTCCTTGGACAAATCATGTTTGGTTGAATAAATTGAAATTTGTTTACAAGTGTATGAACTATATCTTTGTTGGGTGTAAGATAAACAGGTGATTATATATATGATTTCACAGATAGAATATATTCTTTAATTTTAATTTTTAGTTTTTTTCCGTAAAAAAAAGGAAACCTTTCTCAGTTAACTATGGACAGTCAGATAACTATCTTTGATTTATGTACACAGTCAATCGAGAATTCAAATATGAGAGCCAACAAAAAGAACGTCATCTATTATGTTATAACTTATAAAATAAAATTAATATACAAAAATAGTTCTAAAAAATAAAATGTAGTTTTCCTCCACATGTTTATATGACATCTAAATAGATTAAGTGGAATACACGTGCAAAGCATATCTGGTTAGATGACAAGAAAAATACACAACAAATATCGTCTATAATATAATATTAGTGAGATACGACTAATTACATGATTGAACCTCATCAAATTGAAATAAATATACACATTATTGCATTTAACTAATAAAAATTTGCATTGACCATCTTCATAGGTTCGTGTGAATAAGAGATATATATGATGATCCACATTGAACTTTCACAAAAGAATCTGCATTATTATTTTGTGCAAAACTTATTATTCAAATCTTCGTTTAAATTTTATGAATTGATAATCACGTGCAAAGCACGTGTCGAAAAACCAGTATTCACAAAAACTCAAAAAAAACAAGCCAATATTCACAAAAACAGCCCACAAGAGGTAGGTATGGAAATACCTCACCCCACCAACAAAATACGTAGTTGTCCGCAAATGCAACTAAAACAAAAACAGACTAAAAAGTAAACAAAAAAGAAGGTAAAGAAAATAATCCTGCCAGGCTAGGCATGGGGTGAAGTCTGAATATCTGCCACTCCCTCTGTCTGGGCATAGTGCCCGGTATCTCAGCATCCTTGGCTCCACTAGAGCCCACCATAGAAGTGTCCTAGAGCGATGCCTGTCTAGTAGTCTCAAACATAGCACCCTCCAAGTCAGCCAAATCCTAATAAACTGTCTCCTCACGATCACAAAGCTGCTCCTCATCTGTCTCAGCCTCAGACTCAACATGAGCGTCATCAGCTCTAGTCTCATCTCCGGTCGTAGTAGCCGGAGGCACATCAGAACAAGATGGAATATCTGTGGTCGGGACCTCAGGGATCTCCACAGTGCCAAAAAACATAGATAAATCAGTGGACTTCAGCTCGTCCACATCTCTACGTAGCCCAACAATATCGACCTTCAAGGCCGTCACAACATCTTTAGCTCCCTGGCCCTTCTCACACTCCTCCACTCTCATAGTCAGGGCATCCAAGGCCAACTTGTGTCCATAAATCTCATCTCAGAGGGGTGCTAAAGTAGCAGCAATATCTCGCCCTATCATCCCAGGCAAAGCAGTCTCTACCCGGGAGGCACGCACATCAGCAGATTGGGCCAAATGGCCCATCTTGTAGAGCATAGCTTGGGTGATAGGGGGTCTGGAAGCAGAAGCAACAGCAGAAGATCTAGTGGGAGGGGGTGCAACAGAAGTACTCAGAATATCAGAAGAAGAAGGTCCAGATGTACCTGAGGGCCCACTTGCCTGAGTAGGCATGTATGCCTCTGTAGGTAGCATATCAACATTGACTTCTGGGGATGTGTCCACCAGTGCTTCCCTCCTCCTGTCAGCCTCATCCTGCATGTACTCAACCTCGATACGCCGGATATCAGTAGAAGAGGTGGGGGTCACCTCCATATCCGTCTTCTCATCTCTCAGAACACGGGCCCATCTGCACAACTCGGTGATCAACACCGGAAAAGGGAGGGAAGTCGGACGCTGCTTGGCCCTCATGTCCATCTCCTGCTCAATCAGTAGCCCCAGATTCAGCTTCTGGCTATTAATGATAAATCCTAAACAGGCTGCCTTCGGGTGTCTGAGGATGGAGTTATTCTGGGATGACATAATAGTACTGCTGATAAACCCGAACCAGTATCTGGCAGCAATGTTCAAGTCCTTCTTCTCTATCTGTGCGCCTGCCTCTATCCACCTCGGGGTGGCATCGGAGATAAGGGGTGCCAGCCAACCCTTAAGGTCCTCCAAAGTCTTCTTCTGGACCAGGTTGGTATAATTATGCATAATATCCAAGGAGCAACCTAAGACCTCATTAATATCTAAACAACAACATTTAACCTTCTTGCCCTGAACTACCACAAAGTCCAACGGTCTGAAAGCACTGGCCTACTTCTTCCCCTTCGGTACCAAGTCTCCGTAAGCCAAATAGAACTCCAGGACCCAAGTGGGAATGTAGGGGCCCCGAGGCTTGGTAAAAATCTCAAACTTATGGAACTTGATAGTGTTCCACACCTCTGGATGTCTGTCTACCACACCGTCGGTGGACAATCTCTTCTCCTCTAAAATGGTCCTCAAACCCTCGGTCTTTAGTCAGTTGAGTGATCGGGGAGGAGGACCTTGAACAGGTGGTGCTTGCACCACTGACTGTGCTGGAGGAGGCACTGGAGCTGAAGCTGGAGGGGTAGGCGCCAGAGGCACTGGGATCCTAGATGGATCGTTCATCGATTTAGAGCATAGCTCCGCTCTCCTGGCCTGTAATAACTGGTCATCCTCAGGCTCAGAGATGGAAGCCTGAGAATCATTCTGTGAGTCACCCTCACTGTCTGAGGTGGTGAGGTGTGTCTCGTAGACTCCCTCACTATCTGAGCTAGCCTCTGTAGGTGTCACAACTATGGGCGCCTAGCCCTTGCCTTTACCTCCCTTTGGAGGTAGTTTCATAGCCTTTGCCCGGGAAGCAGCTGCTTCCTCATTTTTAATAACTCCGCGTGCCCGCTTTCGGGGCGGCATGTCTCTACCAGCGACTTTGGGTCTAGCCATGCCTGCTAGAACTAGTGAGAAATGTTAGATAACGTTAAGAAAAATCTCACAAAAGAAGACTGCAGGAAGACTCGTCGAACCGGTCAGCGCATCGCCGAACCACTTTGGCGAGCCAGGTCGGGCTCGCTGAAAGTTACAGTGCAAAAATTGCCAAAAATCAAAGCTGGTCGGCGATGTCCAAGTCCAATCGGTGGATCGCCTTCACCTTTCGGCAAACTAGAAGTAGTTCGCCGAAAGTTACAGAACAAATTCAAGAAAAAGGGGCGCACTAGGGAGATCAGAAGAGACTTTCGGTGAGCACATGCATATCGCCGAAAGTTATAGCACTTAAAGTCTTAAAAAGAAGAAATAAAGGGTGACCTAGGGGGACTTAGGCGAACTGCCGAACCACTCGGCGAGCCCGACCCAGCTCGCCAAGTAGCCCAACATGCCAGTTTTCCACCCCGTCCTTCAAAATCAAGCCCTCGGCCCACGAAAACAAAATTTAACACCAAAAACATGCAATTAGTACTAGACCCATGCCCTCGGGGTACTCAGACTTTCCCTGATTTGGGCAAAATTAGCCAATTGACATTTTTTGCCCTTAAGAATGACGTCAACCGCTCTATCATTGGGCAATTTTTGACAATTAGCACAATCGGGGGTTACTCAGACTTCACCCCGCTAGACCCAAAACATAATCAACACAACCCAATAATTTAATCATTTCAAGACACGGGAAACACCCAATTACGATCAATTACAATGAATTCTCTTAAATACGGAAAAACCAACAATCATACGATGATCAAAACAACAAACCCACATATATCAACAATAAATTATCACAAGCATTTGATTTCAACCAAGAATTAAGTTCGGGTTTCAGAAAACCAACCATTTAAGCCAAAATTTGTAAAGCTAGGCGGCAAAGTAATCTCAAAATCATTCCCGAGCAATGATCCCAACAAAACAAGAGTAAAAAAGCAAAAGTATGAACATTATAATATCGAAGTAAAAGTGCGGAAGTTGAAAAATCTAGAAAGTTGAAGGATTTTTTTTGAAGTTTAAACCGTTTGGCCTTTTAAAACCTTTCAGTTCGCGCGCTAGTCGGCGAAGTAAGTCGGTCTCGCCGACCCACTCGGCATTTCGGCGAGTGGTACTTCAGCTCGCCGAGTGTTACAGAACCTCTGACAAGCCAGGTGGTTCCAACGGCGGTCAAAGTTGCGCTCGCCGACCTGTTCGGTGAGTCCCCGACCTGACTTTTGGCTCGCCTAGTTGCCATTTTCTCAAAATTCTAACTTTTCAACCTGCACATTCAACGCCCATTATTCAAACAACTGAAATAAAAACATTAAACCATGGGTTGCCTCCCAAGAAGCGCCTTATTTAACGTCGTGGCACGATGTGGATACGCTTTCAAGATTCATTTTTCGGGTTGGCCAAGGTATCACTTGGTAGATCCCCTTTTGGCCTTGGGTTCAAATGAGATGAAATTTGACCCATTTGCGTTTCCAATTGCTTGATGGACATTGAGTGTGAGGTGACTGTCTAATTAAGTGTAGAGACGTCCTCTTTCATTTCTTTCAAGTGTTTGTCCGACCTTTCAACCTTATAAAGAATGCGTGAAAGCATGTCTTCCGTACGAACGTTCTCTGGTTCCTTAGGTTTTTTACGCTCATGGGGTGGGACATATTTGTCCTTGTCACCATCACTTTCCTTCCAAGTAGAGTTACGGTCACACCATTCTCTATCACGATCTCTCCATCCATCATCTCTATTCCAACCCGGATTTCCACCTGGCCTTGGATAGTTTGAACGAAAACCTCCTCCTTGATTTGCAAGGAAGTTCACTTCCTTATTATACAACGCCTCAAATTGTGCTTCATCGGGGGTTACTCCACCAATACCCACAATATTAACACTCTTCAACCCAGTACCCATCACATTTTTTGATAATAAGTCCAGCTGGGTCATCATTTTGGCCATATTTTGGTCTCTCTCTTGATCCTTCTCGATCTGCTCTTTTGTCATCCTAAAAGTGAGAGGAGACACTTGGTCCTCACGAGTGTACCATGCTCTATTGATTTTGGTCATGCCATCAAGGAGTTGAGATGCGATCTCATAAAGCTGTTGCATTATACCTCCTGGAACAAGCTGATCAGCAACCCCTTTGTTCACCGAGTCAAGAATTATATAAAAGTATTGTAACAAGACGTTGTTGGGAAGTCCGTGAGTTGGGCATTGAAGTAACAACTTCTGAAACCTCAACCACGTTTCATGGATTGGTTCACCTTCCAAGTGTTTGAAACTTTGAATACTGTCCCTTAACGTCATCATTTTTGATGGGGGAAAAAATCTCACATAGAAAGCCACGATAAGCTCATCCCAAGTAGAAATGGAATTCCTCGGGAGATCAGCTAGCCACTTGGTAGATCCTCCCATCAAAGAAAATGGAAATAATCGAAGACTGACTGATTCTTGAGAGATATTCTTGAATGAGAACGGTCCACAAACGTCAACAAAATTCTGAATTTGCTCATGGGGATCCTCATGAGCCAACTCTCAAAACAATCATTTCATTGTGCTAGTGACATGAAAAAAAATGCTCCCTTCAACAGGAGGTAGACGTATAGCCCCGACACCACCCAATTGGATAGAGTCGTTAACATCATTCAAATTTCCTATATCATTTTGGTGGCCAATTTGGCTCGCATTACTCCCATTCACGCTCATTTC
The DNA here is from genome assembly GCA_029582245.1 of Solanum etuberosum. Lineage (NCBI taxonomy): Eukaryota > Viridiplantae > Streptophyta > Magnoliopsida > Solanales > Solanaceae > Solanum > Solanum etuberosum. Next base: position 6,224 of record JAJONR010009531.1, read on the forward strand.
TTCTTCTGTTCAATCACAAACACAAACAGCAAAGTGAGTCGATTCAACTATAACACAAAAAGAACACAATTCACACTTCAATAATAGAATTCTAAACAACCACTCCCCGGCAGCGGCACCATTTTGATTAACGCTCAACTACACCTCTTTCAATTCTAGGTGTAGACGATCGTTATCTAGTATTTAACCCAACGAAGAGTTGTGGTCGATCCCACATAGAGCGGCACGTGTTTGAATTAAGTTATGAAGTACAAACGTGGTCTAATCCGTTATAGGAATAGAAATTATCGAAAACATAGAAACAAATCTAAATGGTTGACAACGAATGTCAGATGGAGGGTTTGGATTGTCAATTATCAGCTACAACACAAATGAAAACAGAGGAAATTACAATATAGAGAGGAAGTCTCGGGATGTGATCGAGTATAGGCTAATTTCACTATATGGATAATTGAAATTACTAACGAATTGCTAAATATCAGTGGGTAGGCTAGACTATAAGGGTAATAGCTTTCTCTCGAACAACTACTACGATTCAAGTGATTTCTTTCGAACATCAACAAGCTTAACAAGATAAACAACCCAAAACCATAATTTATCTACTCTCTGGAGCTAGATAGGTAGAATCGAGTTTAGGATTCACTCTCTCGAGCTAAACCCATATCAACCCAATAACTACAATCCTCAATCGAGAGCTTTGATTCTAAAACCTCTTTTTCAAGCAAGCCCAAAACTCTAAGCTAGAATTGCATTTGCAACTACATTTCACAAATTAAAGCACAATTATCAATTAAACCCACTTTAATTAAGCATTTAAATCAGTAAATAACAATACCCATAAGCTAATTTAGTCAATAATCAAATGATCACACCCCAAGAATTAGGATTTTCGCTAAACATCATAAAAAGTTAAAAACCATTACCAACTAGATTAGCCAGCAGCTGGGTAAAAGTCTCCAAGTCTTTATAATGCTCCCAAATGATTCAGTTCAAAAACCCACTTACAAAACCTTAAAATTAAGCTAGAAATCTTCAACGTCTACAATGGAAACTGAAAAACTCAAAGAAAACTGTAACTCTCAAACTTGGGGATCAGAACTCTTTACTCTTCATTTAAAATTCCAATTTATAGTTGCCCACATTTTGTCCTGAAAGGGGCGGAGTAAGTCACGCCTTGCTAACACAATCGATGATCCGCCGACTACTCCCTTCCATCGCCAATTTGCATTGGCCATCAGTCCTCAGAGTTCTTTAAACTTAGGCGATCACAGTAGTGGTCACAAAGTCGTTTGGCGATCCGCCGACTGCCCATTCCTGTCGCCAAATTAATTCTTCCCCAGGACTGGCACGCTGGAACTTTAGGCGAGCTAAAGATCCACTCGTCAGTTCGCCGACTGGTCTTGGCGATCACCAGGATCGCTTTTCTTCACTTCTTTAGCTTGTTAGTTCCTCTTTGCCTGGTAGTGTCCTTGCCTTGCTCCTTAGCCTTCATAGTTGCATATCAACACTTTAACATTAGTTTAGAGCATAAATTAGGCATTTGAGGACACTTATAGTATCAAAACAAATCCCTAAATGAGTCAAAATCTTGAACTCGTCAGCCTACTCCTTGGACGTGGCCGACACTCGAGAACCATTGCTTGTCCCCAAGCGAACCCTCATCCTAGCTAGCTACAAGCGGAAGAGTAACTCAAGCATACAAAATCTTAAAACTGAATTAAATTTCATTGAAATCAAATACTCAACCTTTTTAAAAGTCTGTACAATACTCAAAATAAAAGTAAATACAGAAACTCCTCAACTATGTCTACCTATGAAGCCTCTACTATTAGAGAAGGATATTGGGACAAGACCTACGACATCTCAAAACTACTAACAGTAAGATAAAGGTGAAGTCCTCCGAAATATAAGAAGGCTCACCAAAGCTGACTTTAACGAAATGCCTGTTGATGGTCCTGAATACCTGTATCTACATCATGAAACGATGCAGGACAAATGGTTCAGTACATGGAACGTACGAGCATGTAAGGAGAATTCTAAAGCATAAACATAAGCTTGAACTAATGAAAAATAAACATACTTACCTCTTCTCAACTCAACTCAAAGAAACATAGTTCAACTCAATAATAAGAGACTCAACTCTGTGAAACATAGTTCAACTCAACAATAAGAGACTTAAATCTGTGAAACATAGTTCAACTCAACTTAGAGAAATAGGGCTCAACTCAACAATAAGATACTCAACTGAGGATACTCAACTCTAGATAAGGCAACAATAAAAGAAGAAATATTTGAAAAGATTTTAAAACAACAGATAACAACTCAATGTATTTAATAATATACTAATAACTCAGCTTGTATATATAAAAATACAATATAACTCTGTGGGAGATTCTCTAACCGACAACCATCACTATGAGTTATGTGATGATACAGTTTCTAGCCCACGCTGCCAGAACTATCCTATACTTTGCTGGGTATAAAACCTACTACTAAGTGAATCCACAAGTCTATGCTAAAAAGCAATAAGGAATGATAAAAAAAGTATGACCCTTTCTACCCACATTGGCTACATGGTTTATGGGGGCAGTGATTTGTCAGAACTCTTCCCCATATTGGTGCTCAATACTGCAGTCAAAATATAACTAGATCATATGTTTTAAAAAATATAACTCTTTCTGTGTTTTGAGATTATTACTCAAAAATCTTTGTCATAAAAGAGATGGTACTCAAATTACTCAAAACTCTTTTGGAAATCTCAGTTTCCTCCTCTTTTAAATATGAAAACATTTACTCTTGTGAATAATTAGTTCCCATATATTCATTTTGAAAAAATGAAACTTGACTCTACTCATTCTCATACTCAGTGCTCAAGTCTTCAAAATAAGTTTTAAAACAATTTGTAAAAAGACTTCTTAAATAGGGTTCATGCCGAATTATGGACGTGAACGACTCAATTCAAGGTTTTCAACAACCATGCATAGAACTCAATACTTGGATCTCAACAACTCCAGAACTCAAGGAGGCAACGATACTACTTATCTGATGAATGCTTGACTCATAGGTTCATGCAGAATTATGGGCATGAACTACTCAACTCAAGGACTCAATGATACTTCTCATCTCAAGACTGCTCGATTCATAGGACTCATGTGGAATTATGGGCATGAACTACTCAACTCAAGGACCTCCATGGGTAACATGTTGTAGTCCATGATTATAAATATAATCTCAAAAGGATTAGGAATTCAATACTTAGGACTTAGAACTTGAAGATACTACTCCTCCTAAAGATACTCAATTTATGGAGTTCATGCAGAATTTATGGGAATGAGCGACTTGACTAAAGGATATCAATGATAATGTAGACTCATGAATACGTTCTACTCATTCTCATACTCACTTACTCGAGTCTTGAAACAATTTATAAGTAATTGTAGAAGACTCTTCAAAAAGACTCAAAAGGACTTTCTCAAAATAACTCGAAAGAACTCTCCAGACTTAACTCTAAACTCTACCTTGAATTTGAATTATAAATTCAAGGTTATGATTCATGTTATGCCTGATTTCTTGATGTTTATAAGCAGTTTAGAGTGTTTAGAATCAATAGGATTTGAAGGAACCCTTTTAAAGAACTCAGACAGGCAAAACGACGGAGAAGGGGTGGGAGCAGGCGACCCTAGCGCACTAAGTGGCGCAGGGCGCCAGCCCCTATCTTACAGACACACATTGCTGGCGCTATGGTGGGGCAGCGCGCCAGCCCTTGCCCAGGAAAAAACCCCGATGAATTGCTTTGATTTTTTTCCTGCCTTAATTCACCTAGAACAAATGGTTTCTTCCCAACCTACTTAGATTCGAATACCTAACATAAGTACACGAAAATCTACTAAAAAACAACTCTCAAACTCCCAACTTTCATCTCAAGAACTCATCAACCCATCCTAATTCAAGAACTAAAACAACGCTTCAAGATTACGAATGGAAATTTCAAGAAAACTCATCAAGAACTTAAATTGCTCAATATTTACTGATAGATTTGCAAAAGAAACTCATGATTGGCATGTGGGTGAATGAACCCAATACTATGGAAGCTTAAATACCTCTTAGTATAAAATCCTTGGCAAAATCCCTCAAAGAATCGCAAAAATCTTGAACGCTCTTCCCTTTTTTCCTCTTTTCCTCTTCTTGAACTCCTCACAAAACCCTAAGCATAATTGATGAATAACTAAAACTGATTCTAATCAGTTTAGACTCCTAAAACCTTACTAGAAATATTTAAATCTGATTGGGTAAGGAAAAGATCAAAATACCCCTCATATTTTTGGGTAACTTTCCTTAACGGGACAGCCTGACTTCAAACAAGCATATCTCCCTCATACAAGCTCAAAATTAGCAAACTCGACGGCCTTGGAAAGAGCACTAAGAGATCTTTCATTTGATATCTTATGGGTCTCCTAAATCATCCTATGCTAAAAGTTATGGTCGTTTGATGTTTATCCAAAACTTAAAAGAACTTAGGAATGATTTGAATAGACTCTCTTCTAAAACCCTAAGCGTATTTGGATTTATGAAAACTGAACCAAATCAGATTTATCCCTAAAATATTACTAAAATTCGTTTTAAGCTGATTGGGAAAGAAAAAGACCAAAATACCCGTTATATTTTCGGGTAACTTTCCTTAATTGGACACCCGAATTCAAATGGGCATATCTCCCTCATAATAGCTCAAAAATTAGCATACTCGGTGGCGTTGGAAAGAGGATTCCAAGACCTTTCATTTGATATGTTATGGGTTTCCCAACTGATCCTGTGCTAAAAGTTATGGTCGTTTGAAGTTGACCCAAAACTTAAAAGAACCTAGGAATGACTTGGAGGAATTCTCTTTAGTTCTTTTTGGAACTCAATGTGCTACATCTAGCGACCCTAAAAGTTAAGAAAAAATTAAATTCCTCAGTAAAATCTTACTCTCAACAAAGAATGGTTCGAGTCTTAGCTCAAATTTTTTCGGGGTGTTACATTATCTCCCCCTTGGAATCATTCGTCCTCAAATGACTGCTGGACTGGGTATGGAACGGGGTTACTATCACTATCTCCTCTGACTCAAGAAATTGCCTACTAACACGGGCTGAACTGATTCATACCAAGAGTTAGCACTTCCTATAGCACCTAAATCAAGAACGATATTGTTGTGAACATAGTCACATTCTCTCTGTAGTTACCTTATCTGAAACAAAGGAAATCTGGGCATGAAGTAAGAATAGGAATACCATGCCTCATTGGCTGCAACTCATAGCTCCCATACGGGAACATGACTTCTCTTATCAAGGCCCGAGTCTAATGGCACGCTCTTTCTATATTCAAGCTTAACCCAAATCCTAAGGATTGGGGTTCTATACCTCAATAGGGAATCTCATCCCAAGAATATTACTCTTTACCACCACATTTAATCAACATTGGGCTCATATCAAGAACCACCTAATGTTTAACAACACCACCTTCAAGCTTAGTACTCTAACAATTCCATGGACTCCTACTAACCAGCTCCTTAAGAAGTTCTCATTCCTTTATTATCTCTGCCATACCAACTAGAATTTCCCGCATTACTACTCAAAACCAAATAAGGGCTCTCATTTAACTATTTCTCATAGTAAAACCTCATCCTCCTCTTCCTACTCATTTATAACCTTAGATGGAATTATCACACCATCATTATCACGATGAGAACATTAATCTCCTCCTCCTATCATCACTTCTCTACTAAAAGGATCTCTGAAAAGATATCTCCCATATTATTTTGAGCTCATTACTATCTTATTCTCGACACTTGACTTGATTTCAAATCTTGTCATCTCACCCTTAGGTCTAAAGCTGACACTTGAAAGCTATGGACCTATTCCATCATCTCTAAACTTGTCTACATCCCCTTTTTACAACTTAAGTACTATTTGCCCACTTATTATACCTCATTACTTAATCAGTTCTATAACCTTCTGAACATCATGACCCTCTCAAACAAATCATAAGTGTAGCTTAGATCTATCACTTCATGAATACTATGTTCTCTTATTCAACACATGAATTTAGTCTCCTCTAACACGATGACACATCGACATCAAATCTATTTTGGTTAAATTATACTCTATCTCATCATGACTTGTAACTATTCCTTTTCCATCTATCAAGAACTCTCTACAACATTATTATGATTCCTTATTTGACTCATAATGAACTCATCACTTATAACTGACTGGGTGCATGATTCCAATAACATAATCTGCCACATCACTATCTCTTTTCCTTAGATTACTGAACCTCTGCATCATTTTCTGTAACTCTGGGCTCTTTCACTACTACTGCTCATGATCTCGTAACTCATGTTACCTTTTTGGGTGAAAATCCTACCCAAGCTATAAACATACTTCCTCAGAAGGATCTCAGCTGAAACATGGCTTAGAGAAAAGAGTACAACTCGCTTTTAGCTCAAATGCATGATTCACATCAATATGAGTGCATTTTCTCAAACTCAACACTTAACTCACTCCCAGACTTCTCTCAAGCCCTTCTGGAGTCTCATGACTTCCTCAAGACTTTGCTAAGAGCAACTCATCGATAAATAACTGACATTGATTTTCAACCACCTCTAGTATGAGGGGTAGTCGAATGGATATGAGAACACATGAGTTAGAATAAGTCTCTATGACATAGCTCTATTGAACGATTTAGAGTATGAAAGAAGGGAAACTTTTTTTAAATACATGTAGTCCCTTGTTTATAGAAGTGGGGCCCTTACAAACATAAGCAAAACCCTAATGACACGGCTTCATAGACACCCTAGGACACTTGAACTTTATGCTCTGATATCAAGTTTGTCACGACCCGAGCCTAAACCCTGGACGTGGCCGGCACTCGAGAACCATTGGTGGTCCCGAAGAGAACCCTCATCCTGGATGTCTACAAGAGGAAGACTAACTCAAGCATACAAAAGCTTAAACTGAATTAAATTTCATTGAACTCAAATACTCAACCTTTTTAAAAGTCTGTACAATACTCAAAATAAAAGAAAATACAAAAACTTCTCAACTTTGTCTATCTATGAAGCCTCTACTATTACAGAAGGATACCGGGATAAGACCCACGACATCTCAAAACTACTAACTGTAAGATAAAGGTGAAGTCCTCTGAAATATAAGAAGGCTCACCAAAGCTGACTAGAATATCACCTGACCTCAACGAAACGCCTGTTGATGGTCCTGAATACCTGTATTTGCATCATGAAACGATGCAAGCCAAATGTATCAGTACATGGAATGTACGAGCATGTAAGGGGAATTCTAAAACATAAACATAAGCTTGAACTGATGGAAAATAAATATACTAACCTCTTCTTAACTCACTCAACTCAACTCAACTCTGTGAAACATAGTTCAACTCAATAATAAGAGACTCAACTCTGTGAAACATAGTTCAACTCAACAATAAGAAACTCAACTCTGTGAAACATAGTTCAACTCAACTTAGAGAAATAGGGCTCAACTCAACAATAAGATACTTAATTCAGGATACTCAAGTCTGGATACTCAACTCTGGATAAAGCAACAATAAAAAATGCAATATTTGAAAAGTTTGTAAAACAACAGATAACAACTCAATGTATTTAAGAATACAATAATAAATCAGCTTGTATATATAAAAATACAATATAACTCTGTGGGAGATTCTCTAACCGACAACCATCACTATGAGCAATGTGATGATACAACGTCTAGCCCACGCTGCCAGAACTGTCCTATACTTTCCCGGGGTATAGAACCTACTACTAAGTGGATCCACTAGTCTATGCTAAAAATAAATAAGGAATCCCCTAAAAATTCTGACCCTTTCTACCCACGTTGGCTACATGGTTTATGGGGGCTGTGAGTTATCAGAACTTTCCCCCATATCGGTGCTCAACACTACTCCCAAAGTATAACTAGCTCATATGTTTAAAAAAACATAACTCTTTCTGTGTTTTGAGATTATTACTCAAAAATCTTTCTCTTAAAAGAGATGGTACTCAAACTGCTCAAAACCTTTTTGAAAATCTCAGTTTCCTCCTCTTTTAAATGTGAAAACATTCACTCTTGGAAATACTTAGTTCCCATATATTTCTTTTGAAAAAATGAAACTTGACTCTACTCATCCTCATACTCAGTGCTCAAGTTTTTAAAACAAGTTTTAAAATAATTTGTAAAAAGACTTCTTAAATAGGGTTCATGCCGAATTATGGACGTGAACGACTCAATTCAAGTTTTTCAATAACCATGCATAGAACTCAATACTTGGAACTCAACAACTGCAGAACTCAAGGAGTCAATGATACTACTCATCTCATGAATGCTCGACTCATAGGATTCATGAGGAATTATGGCCATGAACTACTCAACTCAAGGACTCAATGATACTTCTCATCTCAAGACTGCTCGATTCATAGGGTTCATGCGAAATTATGGGCATGAACTACTAAACTCAAGGACCTTCATGGGTAACATGTAGTAGTCCCATGATTAGAAATATAATCTCAAAAGGATTAGGAACTCAATACTCAAGACTTAGAACTTTAAGATACTACTCCTCTCAAAGATACTCAATTTATGGAGTTCATGCAGAATTTATGGGAATGAACGACTTGACTCAAGGATCTCAATGATAATGTAGACTCATGAATACATTCTCCTCATTCTCATACTCATTTACTTGAGTCTTGAAACAATTTATAAGTAATTGTAGAAGACTCCTCGAAAGGACTCAAAGGGACTTTCTCAAAATAACTCGGAAGAACTCTCCAGACTTAACTCTAAACTCTAACTTGAATTTGAATTATGAATTCAAGGTTCTTATTCATGTTATGACTGATTTCTAGATGTTTAGAAGTAGCTTAGAATCAATAGGGATTGAAGGAACCCTTTTAAAGAACTCAGACGGGTAAAACGACAGAGAAGGGGTGGGGGCAGGCGACCCTGGCGCAGGGCGCCAACCCCGATCCTATAGACACACTTTGTTGGCGCTATTGTGGGGCAGCACGCCAGCCCTTGCCCAGAAAAAAACCCCGACGAATTTCTTTGCTCGTTTTCTGGCCCTAATTCGCCTAGAATCAAATGGTTTCTTCCTAACTTACTTAGATTCGAATACCTAACATAAGTACACGAAAATCTACTCAAAAAGAACTCTCAAACTCCTAACTTTCATCTCAAGAACACATCAACCCATCCTAATTCAAGAACGAAATAACGCTTCAAGATTACAAATGGAAATTTCAAGAAAACTTATCAAGAAATTAAATTGCTCAATATTTATGGATAGATTCACAAAAGAAACTCATTATTGGTGTGTGGGTGAACGAACCCAATATATGGAAGCTTACATACCTCTTAGGATAAAATCCTTAGCGAAATCCCTCGAAGAATCGAAAAAATCTTGAACGCTCTTCCCTTTTCTCCTATTTTTCCTCTTCTTGAACTCCTCACAAAACCCTAAGCGTAATTTATGAATAACTAAAACTGATTGCAATCAGTTTAGACTCCTAAAACCTTACTAAAAATGCTTAAATCTGATTGGGTAAGGAAAAGACCAAAATACCACTCATATTTTCGGGTAACTTTTCTTAACTGGACAGCCTGACTTCAAACGGGCATATCTCCCTCATACGAGCTCAAAAATTAGCAAACTCGGCGGCGTTGGAAAGAGGACTCATATATCTTTCAGTTGATATATTATAGGTCTCCTAACTCATCATGTGCTAAACTTTATGGTTGTTTTGAAGTTGACCCAAAACATAAAAGAACTTAGGAATGACTTGAATGAACTCTATTCTGAAACCCTAAGCGTATTTGGATTTATTAAAACTGACCCAAATCAGATTTGTCCCCACAGTATAACTAAAATTTTTTTTAAGCTGATTGGGTAAGGAAAAGACCCCTCATATTTTTGGGTGACTTTCCTTAATTGGACAACCCGACTTTAAAAGTGCATATCTCCCTCATAGGAGCTCGAAAATTAGCAAACTCAGTGGCGTTGGAAAGAGGATTCCAAGACCTTTAATTTAATATATTATGGGTCTCCCAAATCATTATGTGCTAAAAGTTATGGTTGTTGGAAGTTTATCCAAAACTTAAAAGAACCTAGGAATGACTTGAAGGAATTCTCTTTAGTTCTTTTTGGAACTCAAGGTGCTACATCTAGCGACCCTAAAACATAAAGAAAATTTTAAATTCCTCGGTAAAATCTTACTCTCAACAAAGAATGGTTCGAGTCTTAGCTCAAATTTTTTTTGGGTTGTTACAGTACTCAATCTCAATGTAAAGAAATAAAGCTTTACAAAATACTTTCTCATCTCTGAACTCAACATAATAAGTGATATATAAAAATACACTTTAACTCTATTGGGAGATTCTCTAACCGACAACCATCACTATGAGCTATGTAATGATACAATGTCTCACCCACGCTGCCAAAACTGTCCTATACCTTGCCAGGATATAGGACTCCTCAACTAAGTGGATCCACTAAGCAATAATGATTCATCTAAGAAGTATGATCCTTTACCCATGTTGACATATATGGTTTATGGGGGCTGTGAGTTGTCTGAAATCTCCCCCATATCGGTGCTCAATACTACTCCCAACAATATATACTCATGCTCATATGTTTAAAAACATAACTCTTCCTCTGGTTTGAGATAATTGCTTAAACTACCCTCTTAAAAGAGGTAACTACTCTTGATATATCTTTTGAACTCATAACTCATTTAGAAATCTCAGTTTCTCTTTTATCAATGTAAAATTTGATACCTCTGGGATTACATAGTCCCCTTATAATCTTACGCAATTCATACTTTAATATGATCATTGATGAATCGGAAAGTCATACTGCCTAAACATTGATGGTATATCTAGATACCATACTGCTCATACATTGATGGCATACTCGATTGTCATACTAATCATGTTTTAGAAACTCTTTTCTCAAAACTCATCTTTACTTTCTCAAAACTCAGTTTAAGAACTCAAGTATTGGCTTTAAAAAGCTTTTCAAAATTTATAACTCAAATCATAGGGTTCATGTGGAATTATGGACATGAAAAAATCAACTCAAGGATCTCAATAAAAATATAGAAACTCAATACTTAGGAATAGAATTTCAAAAGAATCAGGAATTCAAGAACTCAAAATCAACTTATCTCAAGAATACTCAAATCTAGGGGTAGAATCCTAGATTTCTCTTTTACTGATTTGAAAGTAGATGTAGGGAGTGAGGACGAAATAGTCCAACACTATGATAGCCTTACATACCTCAAAGAACAAGGTTCTTTAAGAATCTTGAAAAATATTGAAGAAAAATCCTGATTAGTAGTCTTGAAACCCTAGCTTGAAGGTAAACAATCAACAAAACCTTTCTTGAGATTTTTGAATTAGTTTCTTGAAATCTCTATGGCCAAGAATTATGATTTTCATTAGTGATTCATAATTGTATGGAGGAATTTGAGTTGGAAAGAATG
>JAJONR010009533.1:0-15349 GCA_029582245.1 Solanum etuberosum
GGGGGGGGGGGGGGGGCGGCCTGAAAATGAAAAAAAATGTTATGCGGGGCGGGGTGGATTAAAAATTTTGCGGGTTAAGCTCAACCCGCCCCGCCCCACCCCTGCGATGTTGGAAGTTGATGCCGGTGGTCCTCATAGAATGGGGTACACTCTCAAAGACTGTCGAAATTACATTCTTCAACAACGGAGGATGAGGACATTGTCCAGTGATGTTGCAGCAATACAGAAGTTCTTTTATGATATGCAAATGAAGGACGATGAATTTTTTTATGTAATCGACACGAATAATAGTGCAAGACTTCGCAATGTAGTGTGGGTTCACACACATTCCAAGTATGCATATCAGGAGTTTGGTGATGATGTTTGTCGAAATTACATTCTTCAATGATGCATGCCATTTGCATCATTCATTGGTGTGAATCAGCACAAACAGACCATTCTTTTGGGTTGCGCTTTGATCACAAGTGAGGATATCGAGACATACAAATTTGTGTTCTCAACGTGGCTGGCGGCAATGGGCAATGCACCTCCAACGGCTATCCTCACAGACCAATTTGAGAGTATCAAGGCAGCAATTAGAGAGGTGCTGCCAAACACAATCCATAGGTATTTCATTTGGTACATCATGACAAAGCTGCCTGCAAGGCTAAAGGGTGTGTTGGATTTTAAGGTTGCCAAGGCCGAATTCAAATCAATAATTTTTAACATCACTATAGACAAATTTGGGGGAAAATGGGTCCCTTTTACCCTTCGGGGTGGCCCAGTGGTTTGGGTTTGAGACTTCCATGTTGGAGGTCTCAAGTTTGAAACTCCTTGCCAGCAAAGGCAAGGGGTTTGCCTTCTGGGTCGAGCTCGTCGCACCGGGCTTGCCTAGTGCAGGTTATCTCTCCTATGTGGTTTGCGAGCTATTACATAGGAGCGGGGGTTTTACCCTATGCACACCCAAAGGGTAGCGGCTGTGGGTTTCCCTTGTCATAAAAAAAAATAAAAAAACGGGTCCCTTTTCTCAAGTACTATTTTTGGGCTGACATGATGTCCGCCCAAAGATGTTAGTCAATGCATGCATTCTTTGACGGCTATATCAACGGACGAAGCTCTCTAAAGTAGTTTGTTGAGCAATATTAGATAGCCCTGCGATACAAATACGAGAAGGAACTGCATGCACAAGTTGACTCACGAAAGACACATTCACCACTGGATAGTGGGTTTGATTGGGATATGCATATTCAAACTTACTACACTCGACATATTTACGATGCCTTCGTAGCGGAGCATTTAAAGATGTCGTACCACTGCGAAATAGAAAAACATGTTGATTTCGATGCAGTGGAGGGAGTTGAGAAGTACAATGTAACAATTTTTTCAATAATTAGTGATTTTCATGGGAATCAATTTGTTTACACTATGGATTATCGACCAGACAACCAATATATTGAATGCAATTGCAAGAACTTTGAAAGTGAAGGTTAGTGTGTTGCCACATTTTGAAGACTATCTCACCGAAGGATTAAATCAGATGTAGTTATTCTAGTCTAATAGTAATGCACTATGTTTACGAATGTTGTGTTGCATTTTCAAATCTAATGTATGATTTTTTAAGTTTGGAAAGAAATTTTAATAAGAAGAAATAAATTAAATGAAACTTTAATAATTACTCAACGTTAATTGTCACGTAAGATTATATTTTCCATTAAATAACAATTAACGTTGAGTAATTATTAAAATTCCATTTAATTTAATTTCTTAGTAAAATTTCTTTCCTAACTTAAAACTCATAGTCTAGATTCGAACACACAGCCCTGCTTTCGTAAATATAGTGCATTACTATTAGACTAGAATAATTATATTTGCTACTAATTAAAAACTTTCTTACAAAAATTTAGGTAGCGCAATTTATTTATTTTATTTTATTTGTTTATAAATACGAATAGAGTGTGAATTCTCTTCCTCAACATTCACAACATCTTTTTCCTCTTTCATAAATACAAAAAGAGAAGTGTGAGTATGGATAACCAATCACCTAGCAACAAGCGAATGGAGAGGTGGTAGAGAAATTATATTTTCTAAAAAGGGAATTTTGTGAGACGATGAAATAGGAGATGAGCGAGTTGCTTCAAAGGGTGATCTCTTGAAAAAGTAACCATTGAGTTAAAATGATGTTTCTCATGGATGAACCTCCCCTAACAAAAATGTTCGACCTATATGAAAAAGTTGTCGCAGTAACCCCCAGGGTTACAGTGTCACACTTGATGGAGTTGTTGATTCAACTCAAGAGGTAAAGAAAGGGGACTCAATCAATGGACGGTCGAATAAGAAACAATGCCATAGAGCTCTACAGCTGTAGGTGGATGCAGCAGAGTCTTTGGTTCAAGGCACATTGGTGCGAAAGACGCTGGGTCAAGTCTTTTTATTTAAACTTGTTTTAGTTTAACTTTTTTTTTTAATTTTTAAGTGTTTTTGTGTAACACTTATTGCCTGGTGCGTGGGTGTGTTATGTATTTATGTTTTGTTAATGAAAAACTGGTTGATGATATTTATATCTATTTTTTAATCTAATTACATTTTTATGATTTATAGAATGGTAAACATCGAGCACTACTGAACAAAATCAAATCAATATAGAACAAAAATGGGCAAGATTTATCGGAAGAAAATAAAAAATAAAAGTCAAAGGTGGTTTTGTTTTTTGGAAGGAAAGGTTAGGTGGTTTTGGAGCCAAAAGGCATTCTTGTCTTTAGGCACAGTGGTGTCAATTTGTGCCAAATAGCACTTCTCTAAGTATTTTAGATGTGATTATACAGTCTGACAATATTGTAACTTCAATAATTCCATTCAGTCTAAATTACTTTCAGCTTGTTAGAGGCTGACGAATCTCATAGTATCAGGAACTCTAGGTTTAGTGAAAAAACAGAGACAAAATTAGTAAAAAAGAGTGTCCAAAGATACTTGATAAGTTGAAATGTTCAACAAAAAAAAAAGATACTTGATTAGTTGCTAAACTTCAAAAACTGGAACTCAATCACCAAATGGCTATCTCCAACTCTACCTCGATCATTTTCAGGTTATTATAAAAGCAAGAGAAGTGCATCAAAGGTGACCAATTTTAGCTTCACTATTCCTCTTAGGATAATATACCACATAAAAAATTTGCATCAAGTTTGATAGTTACTTGCTTACAAACAAAAGAATTTATAACAAGCGCCAAATGCCACCCAGATCCAAGAAAGAAAAAAAAAAGACGAATACATAAAAATAAACATATTCACACGGAAAATGCAACAATTATCCCAACATGAAAAGGTGAGAATGTGAGCAACTAAAGTCGCAATGACATTGGCAACATCAGGCAGAGCCACAGAGATACTCTGGCCCAAATTGACTTTTTTTTCACTCCGGTAACCTTATATTTTGGATTTTGAATCAAAAAAGAAAACACAAAAGATACAGACAGCAATCTTATAAATATTTGTAGGTAAATAACATGTAGTCAAGGTTACTTACGATGGCATTTGATCCATAAGCAGTCACGAGCCTTCCAAAGTAAGTGTCAGCCAAAGGGTAGGATACGAAAGCCTAGAAAAAAAAGTGATTGATTACTTTTAAAAGTTATTTTGCTTTTATAATCTTTTCATCTGAATTGCTGAATGCTAAAGAGTACTCCACATAATGCATCTCTTTTCTCCCCTCTTTTTCTTTCTTCTTTTTTTCCTTTAGCAAAACAAACTTAGTTTCAATGTGGTGCAACCTATATTCACCAACAACCAGAGCCACTTAGTAATTTACTGAGTTGTAGTAACTTGGAATGGTGAAAAATACTAAATTTAGAAGAATGGAGCAATTTCATTGAAACCAGATTTTTTTAATCAATCTCCTTCCTCTGGGTAAGGACACCAGAAGCAAGAACAGGAAAAGGAAACAAAAGGAAAGAACTTAAGGAGAGGGAGAGACGTTTTGAACTTCATAGTAATTTATTCCACACACACACCAAAACCCAAGTCACCACAGAGGTAGTGGAAGATAAATTGTAAAAAGGAAAAAAAAAAAAGGAGATAAGCTGGATGACAGTAACTATATGGAAATGCAGGTAACAAACTGACATCAGGATATACCAGTGACCAGTCTACAAAGAAGATGAAAATAAGTAAAAGATTACAGACCGTTGGATGATTATGATGCACTTGCGGCTGGGGAAGAGTGTTGGTGTCACTTTCGCCTGATCGGGATGCGTTTGTTCCACTCTCTGCTTGCACCACATAAGTTCCACCCCAACCTATGTGGAAGAACATCACATAACTGATGTCAGCCCGTCAGCATATGTATAAATTATGGGTGTGTTTGGTAATGTTTTCCAATTTTCTCATGTTTGGTTGGGTAAAATGTTTTTCAAATCAACTCATTTTCCTCAAATTTAAGAAAATGACTTCCCTTCAAAATTTAAGAAAAACATTTTCCAAAACTTTTCTCCAACTTCAAATTACAATTTTTTGTTGAAAAAATAAATTTAAAGCTTATTTTAAAAAATATTTTTCAACTTCAATTTAAAGTTTGTTTTTAAAAAATACTTTCAATTTCAAATTTTTATTTTTCACCCCCCACGCCACCCCTACCCTGACCACCCCACCCCACCCCCAAAAAAAAAACAAAATTAAAGTTTGTTTTTAAAAAATATTTCCAATTACAATTTTTTATTTTTTCACCCCACCCCTACCCGCGACCCCCCCCCCATCAGCCACCCACCCCCTCCCAAAAAAAATTTAAGTTTGTTTTTAAAATTTATTTTTAGTTTCAAATTTTTATTTTTTTACCCCATCTAATCCCTACCCCCACCCCCCGGCACCAGCCCCACCCCCACCACCCCACCCTCCCCCCAAAAAAACCATTAAGTTTATTTTTAAAAAAATATTTTCAATTTCAATTCAAAAATCATTTTCTACTCTCTAGTAAAATTAAAAGATATTTTCTCAAAAATATTTTTCATTCTAAAATCAAACACTAAAAAATCTTTTTCGGAAAATATTTTCTACTCACCAACCAAACATGAGAAAATAAGTAAAAAATCTACTTGTTTTCCAGGAAAACATTTTCCTTCATACCAAACACACCCTATATGTATCACAAATATGAAAGCTAAATTTCCTGCTAAAGCCTATTTGGGGTTATATTGATAAGAACATTATTTGAGTTACTTAAATTCCGAGATTTTCACCACAAAGGTGAATAGATTCATCTAACATTTCTTATATCAGGAGGTGAGGTCTCAATTGTTAACTTGCGAGCACCCTGTCCGAGAGAATTGAAGCTTAAGAAGAGATTGCATTCCATTTCATTCATTTTGTACCTGGATGAACTGCAACATTTTGAAGAACAGTATTGCTTTTTCCCATTGCAGCCTCCACATGATTAGATTGACCAGTTGACAGAGTAGACGTTGAATCCTGATCTTGGAACTGGCATTCTGATTTCTTGATATCGGAGTGATGTTTCAATGCAGATTCTACTCCGGTCAGCACCTTCTTAGAGGGAGCATATTCTGGTTTGTCACTGGAGTTCCACATGGATGAGCAACTCACAAACAAAGGAGCAAAAGATTGACCTTCTTTTCCAGGGCCACCTTTCTTTGAGAAACTTAGCATCCTCTTCAAAACCGGTGCTCTAGAAGCTTTACACCAAATATATGGAAAACCTCTATGCTACTGTAGTACACTATAGCTCTCTAGACTGGAGTTACCTGTTTAAATGGGAGCAAAACCCACACATTGACAAGGAAGATTTAGGCAGACTGACATAAATTTAGAGGACATAGACATAACGATCACTCAAGGACAGGCTAGCAATAAGAAACTGAATATGATGACTTGAAGACTACTTATTAATGATTAGTGCTTCCGCCAAAATCAAAGAACACCAATAGATAGTGATGTCTAGATATTCTCCTTATCAACTAAGGGATCGTTTGGTGTGAGAGATAAAAATAAATAGTCATGGGATAAGAAAATAGTGATAGGATAAAAATTTTGTGTCTTGTTTGGTTGCCATGTTTGGGGTAAACTTATCCCACCATTTATACCATAGTGATGGGATAAGTGATCTCATATACATGGTGGTATAAGTTATCCCAGGATAACTAATCCTGGCATAACTTGTTCCCAACCAAACGACCCCTAAATGAGCACAAAGGTCAGCCAATAAGAAATGTTTGTTCCCCTCAACCAACCGTTTTACTACAACCCAATAAGAAGTAACAAGCAAATTAGTTGTCAAACTAGTATGTTGAATCAGCTCTTCGTATACTAAGGGCACGTATCTATTATGCTATCAACTATAAGCTCACATTGCAAGAGAAATAGATCCAAGAGGCGTAGTGAGGACCGGCGAGTAGACAATACGCTGACTCATACTGTCAGACTTTCATTCTTTTCTAGCTGTTTATAACACAGAATACCTCCAAACAGAAGCAAGCAACAGAGGACAAAGAGTGCTAGACAATGCAGAAGTAGAAACATTTTTTTCCTTTATTAACTAAATTTGTTTGATAGTTAAAAAATGTTACGATGTACGAAGAATTTACGCTTAAGCCTCAGATTCAGATAACTAGAAGATGTGAGAATGAAAAGAAGCTTTCCACACTACTTTCTTTAGGCTTCATCCAAAAACTGATTCAACTAATCAAATGACTACACTTTTGTTCCATAGCTTTTTTGTATTCCACTAAACCCAAGATACATGAGAAATAACTGAACAGGCTCAACCACTAAAATGAAGACTTTTGCATTTGAAATTCGTTAAAAGAAAAAATTTGACTTTTGCATTTGAAACTTATACAGCAAAGCTTTACATAAGATTCGAGAAAAAACTACCAAAATCACCATTTCCTAAAGTCAAATGCAACAGCAAGCAAATGTACAAGAACGTTTAACTTCATCCTAGCAAGTACGAGAAAAGGCAGAGGCGTTGAATGCACAAAACATTAGCTTCTTTATAAGGTAATAATTTATTGATGTAGTAGATTTAAGTTCTGGTATAAAGAAAATTGAGAGCCTACACAACTATACAAGTACCAAATACTCATCTATACTAATAGGAACCTAATTGCTGCATCAAAAATTGGATAGAAAGAGAAAAAAAAAACTTGTAACCAAGCTCTTTTGCACAAAACAGTAGAATTTTACAAGTTTTGAGGAGCCAATTTTAGAAAAATTACAAGATCTAAGCAAGCAATCTTTGACCTACTTTTTTGGGCTCAAAGATAATAACAATAGCAAGATGTTTGAAACAGAAAGTTCCATGAAAACTTGAATAGAAATATGAGATAAGTTAGTGAAAGAGATGAGACCTTTTGGTTTGGATAATGAAAGATGGATCCATACATCTGCTGAGTTTTGATGCTATCTGTGCTGTTTTCTCCCACCGGAAAAAGAATAAATGCTATTACTGTACTAGTACTATTATACTAGGAGGAGTAGTTGGTACTTTTGCTTTCTCCAATTCAAAAAAAAAAAAAAAGTTAATCAGAAAAAGAGAAAGAGGAAAAAACAAAAAAACATGCCTTCAGTCCTCACATGTAATACAAAGCAAGTTCCTATACATGGCTCACCACATCCACCTTCTTTTGTTTTTTTCTGGACACGTTCTTCAATTTTGAGACTAGATCACCCACCTAACTTAATTATTAGAATTTATGACTTTCGAGTAGACTTGGAATGATACTACTACTAATTACTTACCCATCCTTTAAAAAAAAATAAGAGTAATAGTACTATATTATCCTTCGACTTTATTAAATTTAATGTTTTAAAAATTATGTTAGAGGATAAATAATATTTAATAGAAAGGGTAAAATAGGCACAAAAGATAAATTATCTCTTAATTTTTTTAAATTAGACAATTATTTTTAATATAGTGAACAACTATTAATGGACGGAGGGAGTACTCTCTTCGTTTATTTTAGGTTTTAGGTTCTTTCAGAAATTAAGTAGGCGTTTGGCCATGCGATATCATATCACGATATGGAATCGTGAGATGGAATCAGCGTTTGGACATGCGATTTTACGCTGATTCCATCTCATAATTCCATATCATGAGATGTGATTCCATATTCTCCAAAAACCATGATATGGGAATTTCATATCATGATTTGAGATATTTTTAATATAAAAATTGATCCACAAGTTTATATTTTGTTAAAAAAAAAAAACTCCACATTTATAAATACATAACCATTTATTTCATATGTAAATAAAATTTATAATCACATCATTACTTTTTAAAATTTATTATTCTCACCTACATAAAATTTATTATTCTCACCACATATAGTCACTTTAACTCACACCAACCAATTGTTGAGTAATAAATTTGTTCTCTTCATTTACTCCAAAACCTAATTTATTACTTCTACCGTTTTGTATTTATTACAACTCAAAGTAACAATGTTGGTTCGTCTTCTCGGTCACATGATCGAGAAATGCAAGTTCAACGTGAGGAAATTATCCGTACTATGTGGGAGGATTATATTAAAGACTAGTACACTACAATTAATGTTTAATTTTTTTTATTGAATTAATGTTAGATGAAACAGTTACTTAAGTGGAGAACAAATAGCTTTGTAATAATTTATTATGCGATTTTATAAATTTATGTTTATTTGGTAAGATTGAATAAACAATTGGGGCTATTTTAATATTTTTACAACTTATGAGATTCTTATGTTTATGAGAAAATATACAACACAAAAATTTCATATCGCATGTCTAAACAAAACTTCAATTTCATCTCATAATTCCATATTATGATATCATATCATGATTCCATATCATGATATCATATCGCATGGCCAAACGGGCCCTAAGTAAGTTAATTATTTTTCTCTTGAAGTTAAATTTTTAATAAATGAACATAAATTAATTTATTTTGATTAATTAAATTAATTAATAATAAAATTAATTAATAAACATGAATTAATCATTTAGTTTTCCTATATCAGTCAAATTATACTTTCTAGACTAATAACCTTCAAGGTAAAAAGAAAGAATAGTGTTCTTTATGTATTAATTTTGTGAAACGTCAAATATTAAGGAACATCTATTTTTAGTAACTACAATATGTAAATAAGAACAGAATGAGTATTAATTTTGGCCAATTAAACTGAGATGGAATCAGTCATTTTAACCGTAACACTCCCACTAATTCATATTATAAGTAAATTGTTGTAGTATGACATATATTTTAAGAGAAAATAATTAAAGATATAAATGAAAGATAATTTTTCATTATTACGTTTTTTATTATTTTTAAATTATTCTCTTGGAACGGGTAAAGTATAAGAAGTTAAGAACCTCATTAAATGAAATTATGAATAATTCATTTATTTTGAACTATGAAAAAAGTAACAATTCACTTACTGCTCCTTTAGAATGAGGGATAATGAATAATTTAATTTTATAATAAATTTATCTCATATTTGATTGGGATAAAATCACGGAATAATTTATTTTAAAATCCAGAGATTGTAATGTCATTTTAATTTTATATTGAAAAACGAAATAACAATTTTAAAATAACTAATCGTACAGTAATTAACCATAATCAAAATGAGACTTTAATATGGACTAAAGAGAGTAAGAAACAGTCCCTTTAGTGGACAAGGATAAGATCTAGTCTCCACTTCAGAAATTAGACTATATATATGTTTTTATTATATATAAATTTATGGAATAACTTGTTGGTGCACTAATAAATTATGAGATAGAATTGATTGAGGTGTGCTGCAAACTAATCTAACACACCATGTCATAAGAAGTTTACCTCTTCAATTTTATATGTTACACGACAAACATACGGCTTAGTGGTAAAAAAACATACATTTTTTTTATATAAAAATGGGCAAGGAGTATGAAAAATAAACTTAATAATACCTAACTTTTGTGCTTAATTTAATACTCCCTCTCTCCAACAATAGTTGTCTACTGTTGACTTGGCACACCCCTTAAGAAATTATAAATAGAAGGGTAATTTTACTATATCGCCCTTTGAATATAATAAATACAATATCTTGAAAAATATAATAGATAAATTGTTATAATTAATTATAAGGATAAATTAGAAACTAAATATAAAATTATTCATTAATTTCATAAAGTGAACAAATATTGTTGAACATCCCAAAATCGTATAGTAGACAACTATTGTTGGACGGAGGGGTAATGAAAACTGTTCAAGAGAGGGGAAAAAGAAGATTCCTTTAAGTTGATGAAAATAAAATATATTCTCCGTTCTTTTTTATATGTCATCTCTTTTTATAAATAGTTGATTCATAATACTTGTCATTTCATAAAATCAATGCATAAATTAACATATTGTTCCTTTTTTACCCTTGTGAATTATTAGCCTTGAAAATATACATTTGACCAACTTAGAAAAGCTAAATAAATGATTCATGTTCATTGGTTAAATTAATCAATCAAAATAAATTAATTCATATTCATTGATTGAAAATTTAAGTTCCAAAAAAATTAAATAAGAGTTGAAAGATAAAATTACATCATTTCTTAATGCAAGTGCAAAATAAAAATATGACATATAAAAAAGAACGGAGAGAATAGTAGAAAGGAAGATAGTAAGAGTTTTGGAAGAAACATACCTACCCAATTAAACCCACATTGAAAATGAAACAAGACTTTATTATAAGTAATTGTCTTGACGAGGGAGAAAAGGGGGGTTCCCAACTTCTAAAAAGAAAAACTTAGGTGCTCCAAACAAGATAAATTGATAATCCCAATTGTTTAATTCTACAAGTAGTTAACACTTTTAAGGGGTCGTTTGTTATTTGATTTAGAGTTATGCGGTTATTATTAGTAGGGTAGAGATTAGTTATGTAAAATTAATTATTTATATATTAGTTATTTTGATTCTATAATTTACTTTGAAAAGGGAGTATATGTTTTAGTTATATGAAATAGTTTAATTATTAAGCAAACATCGTACCATTTTTATACATATTTAAAATAATATAAAAAGTGATACTGGTTATACCAAATTTAATACTCGAGAAATTCACTTCCTAACCAATCACCAAACAATCCCTTAAGGTTTTCCATGTCTCTCTTATTTTGCTTTTTCTTTTTTTTTTAATTTTTTTTTATTCAGTGTGATACTTATATTAGATCCCGATTAATTCGAATTCACTCCGTGCAGGGCTCCATCGAGGGGAAAACACTCCTTATCAAGAATTTTTTCATACCTAAGACTCGAACCCGAGACCTCTGGATCCTTATCCGCTGCACCATATATATTAGTGGTAGGTTTACCATGTTTCAATCTTGAACTATAGTCACCCACTAAAATTAACAATTCTTGCAAACTCAAGCATCAAATTACTCTCTTCGTTCACTTTTACTTGTTATATTTAAATTTGGCACACCATTAAAAATATAATTGTCATGGTTATTTTACTTCCCTATCTCTGATGTTTAATATTAAGTTTTTAAAAATGATTTAAAAAATAATTAATTAATGTTAACTAAAAATAAAAAATGATGGAATTTTTTTTAATATATTAAAAATAATAAACAAAACTGAAAATTTTATTTTTGAAATAATAAAAGATAAATGTGAATAGAGAGGGTATAACTATTTTTTCTTCTTGTAGGTAGTTTTCCTTTTCAAGAAAAACCATATATATCAATGAAGTTGCATTCACGCTAGACTACGTCAGCTCACAGAGGAAACTATAAAATATAGTACCATTTTTATTTTTATATTTATAATATATAGAATAATGACATCTCAACGTATGACAGCATATATTTGGTTTGCGGCCAGCAAAATTCTCAAAAAAAAAAAAATGAGAAGGAAAAAAATTAAAAATAAAAGCACGAGATGAATTATTTGATATTTCAAATCAATATTTATTAACTAGAAGAATCTATTGTTGTCCTCAGAATTCGAACATAAATTATAATTCTTGTGCATTATGACCAATAACAACTATATGAAAGAAAAAAAACATAATCCATCATGTGTTTTGTTTTAATATATACTAATATTGTTTGTTTTTTAGTTGTTCATGAGGTGGTATTATTTATTAATTAAAAGTTAAAACTAACAAGAATGCTAAAAGCTCTTAAAGGAAAAACACTTATTTTCAATTAAAATTAATAATACATAATACAGACAATACAAGCATCTTATCTTAACAAAAGTTTGTAAATGCAAAAAGGTTTTTCTTAGAGAATAAGAGTGATCCATCTTCTTTTGAACCTGGCTCTGATACCATTATCAATAAACTGTTGAAAAGCAGAAAAAGTAATATCTGTATTATTAGGTAGGATAAAGGGTGTTTGTAGATGATAATCTTTCAAACCAACCAAAATCATAAATGGTTTTTATGAGGACTTTAAGAATAGTCCATTTGTTTAACAAATCTAAGTCTTGAGGTATATCTACCTCTTCAAGTCTAGTACTTTTCGTACTACTTTCTCTCTGATCCATGATCAGATTTATAGAAACCATACCTATGTCAACTGAGAATTCTTATTACATGTACTCCATTAACTTTTCTAGGCTCTGATACCATTAACCGCAGGATCCAGGGGTATGGCGGTAGTCCGCCACGCCATCCAGACTCGTGGTCATTCAATATCCTTATTCAAGAACAAGAACAAAAATATGCAAGATCATTTATAGTTTTATAGCTGTATGGTAAAATTTTACACGAGCAAATGGCCTGTCAAGATGATAATACATACTTCTCATTAAACTCAGATCTAGCGGTTCTAACTATTTTGTGGCCTTTGGCGCCCTTAACTCCAACGGGCTGTAGCGGCCAAAACACAGCTTGCTAGGTGAGTTTAACAGGAGTAGTATCATACCGACTGTACCACCATCTCGGAACCAAGCTAAAAAAGCTATCTCATGATCCTTTATACTTAAGTAAAGTCTAGAACGAAGCTTATGGAGTTCAAGTAAGATATCTTAATCAGTTAACATAGATATGGATTCCTTAGCCGGACATAGCCACGGCCAGGGAGAGAGAGAAAGGAGAAAGAAAAGCAATAAAGAAAACTTTGAAGATATATTTGTTTACCTTGGACAAAGAGGTTGCAAACGATTTCTCGTTTATTTTCTTCAAACTTTTTAGAGAGAGATTTACAAGAGAGAGAGAATTTCCTAAAGACTTATTTCTGAAAAACGTGTCTCTCTATACAAAAGAGAGCATCTATTTATAACAAGAAAAGAAAAACAGAAGGAATCTATATACAGTAAAAGTGGATCCCGTATCTGGGTCCTAAGTACAGTATATCTACTGTTTCTTGTCCTGGTCGGCCACGAATTTCTACCGTCTTATCACTTCTCCTTTTCTCTTAGTTGATGGATTAATTCTTTCGCCTGCTGGACTTCAGTCTCCGATAGCATCCTATCTGGTGGTAATGACTGGGCATCTTCTTCGCACATATCATTTGTGCTTGATCCGCTCTTCATTGAGGCGTCTGTTTTATCCAGATCATCTAGAGTCTGCAGCAAATTTCTTTTAACTTCTTCTAGATATTTGTTTATCATGTCAGTTTTGTTGCCTTCTTCAATCGAGATTCGTCTGGCAATATGTTTGACGGAACTATCAATTACAACACCCTTTTGGGGAGCGTTTTTATAATCTGCAATCTTCTCTTTGATAGAATCGAGAAGTTCTTGTCCATATAACCCTTTTGTGTTGGGATCAATTTTCATCAATTTGTCCAAAAAATTATTATAATATGTTCGATATAGGCAAGGGATTGATTCTTCGGTGAATTCCAATTTCGGCGTCCACTTATGAATCCACGGGATGGTGAATTCAATAAAGAAGCATATCTGATCGATTTTATCAAGATAACAGACATGATCTTCATGATATAATTCTGTCAGGGTTGGTGAAATCTTCATCCATTCTTTGTATAATTTGAGGAATGACTCAGGTAGTATCCTGATGGTCGGGCCATGATAAGACCACCAATTTAGAAACCAATTTGGGATTTTATCAATAATTACTTTTGAACATACCTTTATAAACCAAGTATGTTTAAATTTGTTGTTGTTATAAAAAAGAGCTTTAGAAAAGGCTTGGATATAATCCTAATACGTGAAATTAATAGAATTTCTGTTGAGGCTCATCTGCCTTTCTTTCATCGTAGTGATTCCCCAATCTTCAACAGATATAATCTGTTTTATTATAATTTTCGAGAAGTTATAAACGTTCGCATCAATATTATAACCTGAGAAATGCTGGAATTCTGCACTTCCTGTACTTATCAGAATATTTTCGTAATATGATCGAGTTTTGTATGACTCACCCGGGAAATATAATCCGTTTATCAGATACCTCTGAAATATCTTCCAGGGTTCATTCTTTCTCTGAATCTCAGAGTTTTCGACAAGAAATATCATTTCCTTTTTGTCTAATTTTTCATAATTTTTCATATCATCTTGTTCATCTTCTCTAGCTATTTTGGCAAAAGTATCTTTTTGCTTTTTTGATGCTAGATAGGACTGCAAATGCCCGTATAACGGACTGTCCTTTGGAATATCTTCCAAATTGACTGAGGGATTTGGTGATGACGTTTCCCCAACCTTTGAGTTTATCAAACTCCGGTTTCCATGTTGTATAACAACATTATTAGATGTAGAGCTGGAGGAAGAGTATGACCTTCCTGGGGATGATCTTCCCCTTCCGCGTCCTCGACTTCTGACCCAAGGAGGGTCCATACTGTATACAGAGAAATTCATTATTGAGATAAGTCATCGATAATATCATCATCTCGATCATCATATCCATAATTGAACACAAAAGAGGAGTCTATCTCTACCTCAAGGATTGAGAATATTATTTTTGTTATTATCAGATCTTGTAATTCTTTAGGTAATGGAATTGCCTTTAACAATGTAATAATCTTTTTATCATCAAAGAAAGCTCTGTAAAAACCCTGTGTCATTGTAAGTATTCTCGAGATAAGAAATCAGGGAGAGAATTATCAATTCCCTTTTTATAATGTATCTCAAAATCAAAAGGGGATAATTGTGCTTGCCACCTGGCGAAGATTAATTTCGACGCATCATGCTTGAAGTCTTTGTCAAACATATATTTTACAGCTTGAGCATCTGTTTTTATCAAGAACTTCTGGTTATATAAATCGTCTTGAAACTTTAGAACACATTTAACTACGGTTAGCATTTCATGCGCTACTGTTGCATATTTCTTCTGTGCATCGGTCCATTTACCTGAATGGAACCTTATAATGTATTCGCATTTATCATGGGGATTAACTTGCTTTAAAATTCCCCCATAACCAATGTTGGACGCATCGGTCTCGATAAT
>JAJONR010009534.1:0-15748 GCA_029582245.1 Solanum etuberosum
CCCCCCCCCCCCCCCCCCCCCCCCCCCCCTAAAAGGTTGAGAAGTTTAAGATTGTTGATTGAGTTGTTTATTCTTTTCGTCAAGTTTAGCCCTTATAAAGCAGATAATTTTAACAAGACTTTAATTTCTTTAGCATCAAGTTTATAAAGTTCATCAAGTTTAGCCAATTGTTTAATACATGGTGTAACCTTTATGAATTTGATGCTAGAAAAATTAAAGCATTGATGAAGTTATCTAATTTTATACGGACTTAACTTGAGAAACAGAAAAAAATAATTTTATCGTCAATCTCAGATTTCAATAAAAGTAGTAATTTTCATGTTGGAGGCGCATCAACAAGTTTTGTGGGTGAAAGTGGTGCTAATCGTGGATCAATAGAAGGTCATGATGTCTGACTATACTAGTATTGCTATAGTTTTTTTTTTTCTCATGTTGTTTTTTTATAAATAGTATTTTCTAGTTTTATTTTATCGTATATTATTTATCAGTTCATGTTATTTTAATGGTACATGAATGTTTTGTTATGTTAGTGAAAAGAAATGATTAGTATATATATATATATATAAATTAATTTGCAATTCAACGATAAAAAGTACGATCCTTAAAAGTTTGAATAAGGTCCAAAAGAAACATAAGGAATCTATGTACAGTATAGTGGGTCCCATATGTGGGTCCCTTACACAGTGTATCTACTGTGTATATAGTGTTTTTACTGTAACTAGGGCCTACGTTTGTCCTTTGCCCTTATCCTTTTCTTTGTGGAGGAAATCTTCCATCCTTCTTAGTTCTTCTTCAGATATTGCCCTTTCTGATTCTGTGCATCTTGTAGATCAAGCTGAGAATCTTCGGCTTCTTGAGTTTCATTCATTCTGGATCCACTCTTCATAGAGACGTCTGATTTATCGTGTGAATCAATTGATTGAAGTAGACTTAGTATTACTTCTTCTAAATAACGGTTTATCATTTCATTTTTGTCTCCATCATGGGTCATGATTCTTCTGGCAATATGCCTTACTGAATTATCATCAACAATACTTTTTTGAGGAGCATTAGAATACTCCGAAATCTTTTCTTGAATAGAATCAAGAAGTTCTTGGCCATAGATGGCTTTAGTTGTAGGATCAATTTTCATCAATTTTTCCTAAAAATTATTGTAGAAAGATAGGTATAGGCAGGGAATATTATCGTCTGTGTAACCGAGTTCAGGAGTCCATTTATGGATCCAAGGGACGGAGAATTCAAGAAAGAAATAGATTTGATCTATTTTTTCTAGGCAACAGATATGATCTGCATGGTATATCTCATTAAGTTGAGGGGATATTTTTGTCCATTTTTTTTATAATTCTGAGAATGGACTCGGTAATATTTTAATAGTTGGTCCATGGTATGACCACCAATCTAAAAACCAATTAGGAATCGGTCTGGTGAATACTTTAATACATACCTTTATATGTTTATGTCGTTCGTTATTATAATAAAGAACCTTGGAGAAGGCTTGAATATAATCCCAGTATGTAACACTCATGCGAGTTTGATTAAGACTTATCTGTCTTTCTTTCATGGTGGAGAGTCCCCAATCTTCAACAGATATAATCTGTTTGATTATGATTTTTGAGAAATTATAAAGTCTCGCATCAGTGTTATGACCTGAAAAATGATTAATTTCAGCACTTCCAGTGCTTATAAGAATAGTCTCATAATATGAACGAGTTTTATAAGCTTCTCCCGGATAATATAATCCGTTGATCAAATATCTTTGAATAATTTTCCATGGGTTTTCTTTTCTCTGAATATCAGAGTTTTCAACAAGAAATATCATTTTCTGTTTGTTTACCTTTTCATAAGACCTGACATCGTCATTGTCTGTATCTTTAGTGATTGAAGCAAAAGTATTTTTTTGCTTTTGGGATGCCAAAAATGCCTGCAGTTGTCCATATAATGGACTACCTTCTAGAATATCATCCAAATGAATTGACGACGATGATGATTCACCGATTTTTGAGTTTATCAAACTCTTTTTTCCATGCTGTATTACAGTCTTTGATGAGGAGTCATATGACGATCCTTTTGAATATGATCTATTGGGAGAATCGTATGACGATCCTTGTGAATATGATCTCCCCAGGGATGATCTTCCCCCTCTTCCTCAACTTCGTACTCTAGACCACGGTGGCTCTGTTATACTGCAAACATAACATGTTTTCATGTTAATCTGAAAAATAATCAGGATAATCGAAGAAATATTCTCTAGGTATTTCTTCGTAATCATTGATATAGCCTTCATTGTGAACGTAGGTGACATAATCATCATCAATAAAAGATTCAATAACCTTATGAATTATGAGGCTTTGAATTTCTGTTGGAAAGGGCATTATTTTTAAAATAGTGATTAATTCCTTTTCACTAAAGAATGAAGTGTAAAAATTGTGCATCATTTTAAATATTCACGGGATAAGAAATCAGGAAGGGAGTTATCACTTCCCTTTTTATAATGAATTTTGAAATAAAAAGGGGCTAATTGAGCATAGATATCTTGATTCGGTTTATTATACCACTCCTGCTTATAAATAGAGAATGCATTATGAGATGATACTCTCAACAATAGGGTCTGGTGAATTCCAGCATTTCTATCCAGCCAATACTAAAAAAGTTTATAACTTTTCAAAAATTATAATAAAAAAGATTATGGCTCCAGAAAAATGGGGAATGAGCCCATTAAAAGAAAGGAATTATATCCATCCAGAGCAGAAAGTAGCAGTAAAATACAATTACTGGGACTATATGGATAGCTTCAATAAAGCTCTATTATATGAAAATGCTAATAGAAAGCATTCGTGGTTTATAAAAATATGCTCGCATGTTCTAGTCAACCTATTCCAAATTGGTTTTGTAAATGGTGGACTTTATATGATCCCTCGATAAAAATATTACCAGAACCTTATAAAGAATTATATTCTGAATGAGTTGATATTTCTCCTAAACTCATAAGTTTAGAAAAAGATAATATATTTTTAATGGAATGTCTTTAATGTATTTTTTATAGAATTTTCAATCCATTGGATCATGAAATGGTCTATAGAAGTTAATAATACCTCTGAAGGATTTCCATGTTTACAAAGAACTTTTTATACAAAGTTTTGGAATAAGTTAACTCGGAAGGATCCCGAAGGAAAATTCCATGGGCAAGAAATAATAGATTCAATCAATAGTACTGTGAATAAATATCAAAGCACAGAAAAATCAAAGCCACAGATGGATGATCTAAGCCCATTCAAGCAGATAGCAAGAAAGCTTCAAATGAAGAAAAGACTAATATCCAAATCAGAAGCAATAGCTCTATACATGGAGGAAGTAAAAATAGATTTAATGAGAAATCTCGACATGGATGTAAGAGACGATGTATCCATGATATCAGCCAGCCACACCAATGATGATGAAGAGTTGTGCATGGCAAGAGAAGCACAAAGTGCTAATAGCAACGAAGAGATTGATATCGATACTCTTCTCCAACGACTTCAAGACCAAGTGGAAGAATCTTCCAGCAACACCGCCTGCAAAGGAAAAGGAAAGGCGTAGAATGAAGAAGGCCCCACAAATAAAATAATTGTGGTGATAAAACAAACAACTTTAATAAAGTTAAATTAAGGCCATGATAATATGTCGGCCACATTTTTAGTAGAAAGACCACGTTTGTTTGTCGGTCTTATCTTTTTCTTATTGGCCATTGTAGGTTGTGTAGGCCATCTTATCTTATCATTTTAGATTTTTCGACCTCTATATAAAGAGGCGAGATTTTCTTTAGTGAGGCAGGTCTCGGAACCTCCTCTCTCTCTAGCCTTTTACTACTTCTTTTGTAAATCTTTCAATTCGTTGAATAATAAAATCCTTCAGTTTGGTATATACTTCAAAAATCTCGAGGAGTCCTACTACAGGTACTGATTTAATCTTTAGTATCTTTACATATGTGCTCAGCCTAAATAATAGGCTAGGTTATTTGTGTTGAACTATAACATACTAAGTTAATATAAGAAATGGCGATTATGTCTATTTTTAAAACATATTGGACAGTTCTGCTAAGGTTAAGTTAAAATAATCCAGGCAGATTATTGAAAGGCTGTCGAATAAGTCCGTTCGATTACCCGTTAGCCATGAAGGCGTTAGGGCGGACCCGGATAGTAGAAGCTTTCAATAATCTTGTCAGGATATTTTATACTTGTAAAGGCACCTTGAGTAAACCTGGACGATCCGTGTTAACAACATAGAAATATTTGATCAAAATAATTTTTATGTAGAGAGTCCATTTGAAAAATTCATTTCAGACTCAGTTATATCTAAGTCTGAACTGGGCCTGGGCATAAGCCTAGCTATATTATCTTTATCAATTTTAATATTATCACATCTGTAATTTTCTCTAATCTGAGAAATAGATGCTCTTGAGGAAATCTGTACCGTAGCATAATGACAAAATCTACCACATTTATGGCAAGTATCTGATTTGCCAAATCTCCTTTGAGATTTATAAAATCTCTTTTTCTCCTTATAAGGTTCAGGCTAATTGTGATACAATCAATAGTATATATTATCAGTACTTAAATGTTGTTGCTAATTGTGTTGATATAATATCGTTATGAAACATATATTATTAAAACAAAAAATTAATAAAATAACATTATCAATTTTTATTATAATAAAGTAGAAAAAATATTATGTCTATAGATTGTCATGTTTTGCAGGATGTTTCTCCAATGTGTTTGAGAAAATGTGTATACATATAATTAGGGATAAAGGGATAATTGACAAAACAGTTACAATGATTTTTTTTAAAGAGCATTTTATAGTTTTTTTTAAACTATTTTATTTAAAAAAGGAGATTACTGTTAGATTTAAAAACTAAAATGTTAGATTGTAAAGAAAAACATCTTTTTTGTATCTGTTTTGTTGAGATAATCAAGGCGAAATGACAGTTTATTTAATCTTTTTTTTATATATATTTTTATGATGACTGACAATTTTTTTATATTTAAAACTCTAATGCTTTTTTTAATTCAATGAAATAATTAAAGCAAAAAATATGAGTATCTTTTATTTTTATGTTGACTGACAATTTTTTATTTATAAAAGTATAATGCGTTTTTTAATTCAATCAAATAATTAAAGCCAAAAAGCTGAGTATCTTTTATTACTTTTAAATGTCACATTTTTTTATATATGTTATAAAATCAAGCTCAATATAATATAATTATAAAGAGAAGAAGGCAAGAAATGTAGATAGAAGAGAGAATTTTTCTTCTTATTCAAGTGTGTCATCCAAATGCTGAATGATATCTCTATTTATAGTGTTGAGATACAATAGCCAAAGGTCACCTTGGAATTATACATAGTTATCCACCAAGGTTCATATCACCTTGGAATTATACATACATGAATTTAATTAATTCTTGAAGAAATCAAATGGACAATCTACTATTCAATGGATTTATAACACTCTTCCTTGGATGTCCATAAATAATGTGCCTCGTTAAAACCTTACTAGGAAAAATCCTATGGGAAAAAATTCTAGTGAAGGAAAAAGAGTACACATATCTTTTGATACGCATTATTTGTTGCCTCATTAAAAACCTTACCAGGCAAACCCAGTGGAACAAAACCTCGATCAAGGAAAAAAGAGTGCAACGCGTATTATACTCCCCTTGATCAAAACATCACTCAATTTCTTATGATCATGTCATCCAATCTTATATACCAACTTCTCAAATATTGACAGTGTCTTTGTGATCAAATCATATTCACGAAGATGTTGCATGATGGATATATCATTTTCTGATTTCATGGATATGATGAGGCTTTTGAGCTTAGCCGAATACATTCTTGAAAATCACTCTATTTGTGACCTCGTTGCTGCAAGTAAATTGCTTATTCAACTTGTTCATAACAACAATCATCTTGTGGACACTTTCATTTGCAGTTGATTATCTTCGTACATTGTGGTTGATATATTCTTTTTCAAAGAAAAACCACATATTTCCTGAATATGGTGTGTCATTGATCCAACCAGACGCACTTTCAAAGAAAAACCACTTCTTCTGCATGGTTTGAAGAAGTGGTTACCAATGTTTGCTTCATTGATCGCCAAGCTATTATTGTGCCTCCACATGTAAGCAAATAACGTGTTTGAGAGCGAGTTTTATGTGGATCAGATAATATTCTGCATATGCGTAACTAATCAGTTCTGACTTGGATTCATCGGAATAGAATAAACCCATGTCTATGGTCCCTCGAAGATATTCAAGTATGTGCTTAACACCATTTCAATGTCTTTTTGTTGGGGAGGAACTTAATCTTGCCAGTAAATTTACTGAAAAACAGATATCTGGTCGAGTATTGTTAGCAAGGTGTATTAGTGCCCTGATTGCACTAAGATATGGAGTTTCATCACTAAGAAGCTCTTCATCCTTCTTTTGAGATCAAAATGAATCTTTATTTATGTTAAGCGATCTCATAATCATTGGGGTAGTGAATGAATGTTATTTATCCATATAAAATCGCATCAAAACTTTTCTGTGTATGTTGATTGATGGACAAATATTTCATTCATCAAATTCTCAATATGTAGGTCAAGACAAAATTTTGTCTTTCCAAGATCTCTTCATTTTAGATTCACTTCTCAAACACTTAACAACTTTTGAAAGCTCTTTAAGAATGTTAATAATGTTCAAGTCATCAACATACACAACTATTATAACAAATTCAGATCCTGGCCTTTTTATCAAAAATGTAAGGACAATTAGGGTCTTTTTTTGTACCCTTTCTTCCTTGATTATTTCAATCCATATAAGGATTCTTGAAGCTTTATTGAAAAAGTTTCTTTCAAACTTTTATATGATTCAGACACCTTGATTGCTTCAAGGATTTTCATATAAACTTCACTGTCTAGCTAAACATGATAATTATTCATTATATGCATTCAAGTTTTCATATATTTTCATATCAAAACAAATCTCATTGCATCCACCATAGGAGAAACGTCTCCAATAATGTCAAGTTTTTTGCGACAAACATTTATGCCCCAAGACAGAAGCCATACTTGATATCTTACGGTTATACCATCGCATAATAATTTATTTGTACCCCACTGACATTATACCTTGATTTATGGACTATCAATCCAAAACGTCACTTTTCTAAGTGAAATAAAATATACTTGAATTATGCATTTTATTTGGCCAATCATGTATTTGTCCACACTATGTGACAAATGTGAATTCAAGATCCTCATCACGATTTATATCATCGAGCTCTATTTTATATCAAGGATATCGTCGACGATCATTTGATATCGATTTCAATATGACATAACCTATCGATATCTATTCATTTTTCATCATTTCAGGTATTTGAACCTTTGTCAAGGTTTAATGAAGTGTTATGTCGTCGTGCTCCTTTAAAGCACTTGCCTCATTATGATGACTATCTTGATCATTTGCTCCTCTCCTTACTCAAGAAATTTTATATTTGGAATCGATTGGTCTACCACGCTTCAGGCATATCATAGAGAATGTCCTTCAAAGACTGCTCATTGGAGCACTTGCAGCTGAATTATAACATAAGGTCAGTAAATTCATCTAGCGATAGATTTGTTATCCAAATGAATTATCCCTTGAACTTCAAGTTCACATTTTAAACGAGGATCTAGATAATTCATAATTCACTTCATATATAATTCTCAACTATCAATCATCTCTCCCCCTAATGTTAAAAAATCTGACATTCATCCCAACCTTATTTGGGAATTCATCTTTGTGCGTGGTAGAGCAATTAAAATCATAACTGCACATTCAACGTTTTAGATGAAAATTATTTGGTTCCTGACTCTGAACAAGTTTTAATAGGGGACCTTTGTTGGCTTGATGCATACAAGCGTTGCTACTGATATACCGTGAGTTTACGATATTGTTGATGCATTTCACTTAGAATTTGTGTGCGTCTTGGGCTATTTTGTTATTAGAAATAATATTTTTTTGTAATTCTTGCAGGAATTAGACTTGGATGCGGTTGATGGAGATACGAGCTGAAACATGTAGAAGTGACCACTGACGGAGCCAACCACGGACCGTAGGTCCAGTGACGGGCCGTAGGTGGACGATCGTGGTCCTGGTCAGAAAGCTGATTTTCAGTACTCAAACAACGGAGTGACAGGATGGACCGTATTCCAATCCACGGATCGTAGGTGGAACCGTCATCTGAAGGCCATGAAATATTGCCCAATTCTTGAACCACGGAGGGTGACCACGGACCGTAGGTCGACCCACGGTCCGTAGGTCGGGTCGTCGACAGAAATCGCGTTTGAGTTATTATTTCCTTATTTTGTTTCCTAGTTGGTTTAGGATTTGTTTTCTATAAATATTAGTTGTATTTTCTATTTTGGGGGGTTAGACATTATTGTACCCTTTTAGTTTTGGTCTTTTGTATTATTTTTCAAACACTTAGCAATTTAATTTCGGGAAGTTGGTTTATGCAATTTTCACTTTGATTTTCAATTCAAGATTTTCGATTTTCATCTATTCTAATTGTAAGTTCATGATTTCTTTTAACTTAATTATGAATTGTGAACCATCAAGCATGAGTAGCTAAATCCACAACTAGGATTGTGGAAACCATGAGCAATTAACAAAGTATGAATAATAATTAAGTAATTCTTGAATAGTGTTTATGCATGTATTGTTAATCCTTTCGTATAGAAGTCTTTTTAACGGTGGGCAACGTTAGAACTCGTCTTGTTCCTACTTGCCTTACCAAGGGGGTAATGAATGAGAAAAGGATTAAACAACAGAGATTTAGTTAATGATTTGCTGCTATCAAATAGTCTGACTTTAATCAAGCGAAGTGAAGGTGAAATCCCAACTAAATTGACACGATGACTAATCTGGGGTAAAAGTAAGGGTTAGTAAAGCACACACTCGTAGATTTACCAAGTCGCGAGTGAAAGTTCCTGCTAGGATTACCAATCACGTAGGGATACATAACTTACCGGCCTTGCATGTCAAACACTAGGATAAGATTACTATTATTAGGATTAATGCGTTAAGAGCTTGTGGGGAACACATATACCCTAGTTTCCATCTTATATTGATAACTCAAATTGTGAATCTTGTTTACTTGTTACGTAATCATTCAAAGCAACAATCTGTTACTTATTTACAACATCCCCCTGTTTACTTTTCTCGAAAATAGTTTGACTAAAAGGATATAATTGTTAGTTAAGTTTAAGTCTGAACCATATTCCTCGTGGGATCGACCCCAACCTACAGGTTGAGTTCTTTATTTGGCAACGACCGCTTATAATTCTTTAGGGAGGTGTAATTTGGACGTATCAGTTACATGTTAAATAAATTTATCTCATACCAAATTATTTTTTTTGGAGATTTGTTCTCATAATTAATGGTTTAGCTAGAATTGGAGGCATACAATTTCTGCTAAACCAACCAGCATTATCAATATAATTTCATAGTTTGGAACGGTGCTCTTAATTTAATAATTCGAGCAAACAACCTTACAAACACCAATTTGTAAGTTGACAACAAAGCACATGTGACCATCACATATATGCATCTATCATATAGTTGCAAATGGTCCGCATGGCAGGTGAATGAGTCATATTCACTTTTTTATATGTTTCAAAAATCTCAAGGAGTACAATCTCAACCTTAGCTGGTATAGTGATAATTTTATTGTGAGAATAAACAACACCAGAGAATTTTTGAAGAATATTTTATTTCTTCAAGATATAACTATGTGAATTCTCAATTATTTTTGCATCATATTTTAATCAAAATTGCCAACCGATCATGCCAACTCATCTTTATTCCAGTACACTTATAGTTTACTTTTGCATGTGGTTTTATCAGCATGCCCATGTTTGTGTGCAACAAACAAGAGGAAGAAAATGGGTAACCTTTTACATAAATATTTATAACCCGCTTCGGTTGTAGTATTCTGAAGATATTAAATCTTTTCATAATTTATAGTCTCAATATTTCTTTTCAATTCGTCTGAAACTTAAAAAGTTTCTTTGAGACTTACTACAACCCCAATATTATTCCTCCGATAATAACACAACTCGTTAGAGCTTTTAATTGATTTTTTGTACTATTCCATGATACCATCCATATGGTGAACATCTCCTACAAGGAGAAAATTATATTATTATTGTCATGGTCAAAATTATTACAAGAAGGACATGCTTCTTGCTTTACTTTTGTCATACCATAGGTACACAATCAATGACAAATTTGTATTGCCACACAATAATATTAATTTGGTCATGCCCACAACCTTTATAAGCAAGAATTACTTCTATCTTTTTGCCCTTTCAGTAGTTCATAATCAACATACCATAATATTTATGACGTATAAACGTACACGATCATTGACCATTTCTGTCAAATAAAATTTATTTATTTCTCTCAAACCTCCCGTAGAGGTGAGTTGTCACGCCCCGAGCCTACACCCTGGACGTGGCCGACACTCGAGAACCATTGTTGGTTCCCAAGCGAATCCTTGGCCTTGTTCAATACTCAGCGAAAGACTTACTCAACATTAGATGAACTCAAAAGTAAAACTTTAACTCAAATGTCTCAAAATAATAAACTTAGAAATGAATAAGAACATTCAACTAGCCAAAAGAAGGCAACTCTAGTCTCAAACATTAACAATGAAAATGAAAAAGACTCTTGAACTACTATTGTCTATCTATGAAGCCTCTAATACTATGAGGGATGTCGGGACAAGACCTCGATCATGCTAACAAAACTGAAATAATAGAAATAAATAAGGAATCCTCCGGAAGCTAGGAGACTCACCAAACAACTCTGGGACTGCAAGTGGTATCAACGAAACGCCTGTTGATGACTCTGATCTCCTGTATCTGCATCATGAAATGATGCAGGCCAAATGACATCACTACATTGAATGTACGAGCATGTAAGGGGAACACTAAACATAAAATAAAAGCTTGAACTTGGAAAGAATGAAACATACTCACCTCATCTCTACTCAACTCATCAATCTCAACTCATGGATATTCAACTCAATACAGTATAAAAACAACAATAAAGATGCAGTTTATATAAAAATATTTAAAACAGTAGATAACAACTCAATGTATTTAAAAATACAATGATAACTCTTATTTGGGAGATTCTCTAACGGACAACCATCACTATGAGCTATGTGATGATACAATGTCTCGCCCACACTGTCAGAACTGTCATATACCTTGCTGGAGTATAAGACATCCTCAACTAAGTGGATCCACTAATCTATGCTTAAAAATCAATAAGGAATCATCTAAAAAGTATGACCCTTTCTACCCGCGTTGGCTACATGATTTATGAGGACTTTGAGTTGTATGAACTCATCCCCATATCGGTGCTCAATACTACTCCCAATCATATAACTCAGCTCATATGTTTAAAAACATTTCCTCATCCTCAAACTTTGAGATTATTACTCAAAAGGTTCTCTTAAAAGAGATTATACTCAAAAACTCCCCATGAACTCATTTGGAAATCAATGTTTCCTCTCATTTTAAATGTAAAAAAATTTACTCTTGGGAATACATAGTTTCCATATATTCATTTTGAAAAAATTAAACTCAACTCTCCTCAACCTCATACTCAAGTCTTAAAAC
The DNA here is from genome assembly GCA_029582245.1 of Solanum etuberosum. NCBI lineage: Eukaryota > Viridiplantae > Streptophyta > Magnoliopsida > Solanales > Solanaceae > Solanum > Solanum etuberosum. The sequence goes on from JAJONR010009534.1 coordinate 11,690, forward strand.
AGGTATTAAAAGATTGTAAAAGACTTCTCAAAATGACTCGAAAGAACTCTCAAGACTTTACTCTTAACTATACCTTGAATTTGAATAATGAATTCAAGGGTTATGATTCATGTTATGAAGGATCTCTCGATGTTTAGATGTAGTTTAGAGTAGTTAGAATAAGAAAGGAGTGAAGGTACACTTTAAAAGAACTCAGACGGGTCAAACGACGGAAAAATGACGGGGGCATGTGACCCTGACACACTAAGTGGCGCAGGGCGCCAACCCCTGAACTTCAGAGAGATCATCTTGGTGCACTACAAGGGCGGCGCACCAGCCCTCCTTGCGCATCAGTGGCGCGTCGCGCCACCACTCCCCCAGAACGACCCGATGAATTTTTCTTCTCGTTTTCTGACCCTAATTCGCCTATAATCGATTGTTTTTTTCAAATTTTCCTTAGATTCAATTATCCAATACAAGTACACAAGAACCTACTCACTTTTCCTCAAGAACAACCCTCAAAGATCGAAATCCTCACCTCAAGAATTCATCAAACTCCATAAATAAAGCATGAAGAACAAAACCTCAAGAACACCCATCAAGAATTCAAATCATTCACCCTCAAGAATGAAATTACGGATGAAATTTACATGATTGGCGTGTGGGTGAACGAACCCAACACTATGAAAACTCACATACCTTAATTTGGTGAAATTCCTCGACAAATCTCAAAAATCTTGACGAACGTCTTGAACCTCTCCTCTTAAACTCCTCTCAAAACGCTAAGCGTAATTTAGAGTTGTAAAAACTGACCCAAATCAGTTTAGACCCCTAAAATATTACTAAAAATGTTTAAAGCTGATGGGTTAAGAAAAACACCAAAATACCCCTCATTAATTCGGGTAAATTTTCTTAACTAGACAGATTGACTTCAAACAGGTATATCTCCCTCATCCAAACTCAAAATTTAGAAAACTCGGTGGCGTTGGAAAGAGGATTCAAAGATCTTTCATTTGATAAACATAACTCATCCTGTACTGAAAGTTATGGCCGTTTGATGTTGATCCAAAACTCACAACTTAAGCATAACTTGCAAAATTCTCAATTTGGCTCTTTTCAATTCCGTTCTTTCTAAAAGTAGCTCTTTCTTATACCGAGGTGTTACATGAGTTGTGGAATATTTTCAACCATACATGAATATGTTCTTATTCATATTTTCTTCATATTTTGACACATTCCCTTTAAAGAATGGGCAAACATTCATTATGCTTATTACAAGTCACAATCTCTTCATAAGTTGACCATAACCATTTATACATGTCATACCTTTATGTTTGACATATTTGCATGACTCACCTCAAAATCACTTTGAAAGATAAAGTGCACCATCACTTTATATTCTTTCTTTTGATGGAGGATTTACAAACTTATCAAATTAGGTCGTACGATAACCGTATGTCCAATGACCTTTCATACAATTTTGATGATAAAATTATTTTCACATTTTGAAGGAATATTTGGAGAACTCACAGTGTTCTTAATTTAACCACAGTGATGACTATTATAATTTTTTTTTTTTTCATGCCCATATTCATTTGTACAACCACAATAATCATTGTCATCTTTCAGACTTATCATGTACTGCTACCATATTCACATAAGAGAATGAACCAAACCAATTGGGTGAAATTCATTAACTTCTCATAAAAAAATACAATTAGTTTGTCATAGTCATCACTAAAACATCATTATGGTGCATTGCAACTTAAATCCAACGTCTTATCCATATAAAGTCATCTTAGGTCATAAATCGGTGGGACATGAACCCAACGTATTATCATCATGGTGCATCAAAATTCAAATTGATGTCTTACCCTCTTGGTGCGATAGAACTTGAATCTACCGTCTTATCCTCAAATATTTTTCATTATGGTGCATCCAGACTTTAACCCGATGTCTTATCCTTTTGGTGCGATGAAACTCAAATCTATCGTCTTACCCTCAATCAATAAAATAGTAGGTCAAGTGCAATTGACTCATCTCAGAGCCTCTTTGCTCTCAACAACCATCAATTGAATCTTTATTTCCATTTATATAATTTCCTGCACCACCTCAATGATACAATTAGTGCAACTAAATTTGGAAATATAAATCTTAAAAAAGAGAATTTATTTATTCAAATATATGTACAAACAAAATTAGTCAAATCATCTCACTTATTTGGAGGAACCGAATCTTCATATTACTACTTCTCCAATACTTAGTACAACCGATAAATCATAATTAAATGTAAGCAAGATTTTCTAAAGCTTACATATAATTAGTTGATTTAATCAACTCCAATTCCTGCAAAACTACAATTACATTATTATGTAATACAAACTATTCTAATCTTTAAATCTCAAAATAATTTAAATTGGAATAGATAGGAAAAGTTACTCCCTGGATGATGATAAACAATTTGGATGCATCTTGAAACAAGCCAACTCTGTCGTTGAGTGTATCAACTTTATCGTCTCTTCCTTCTTTCTTTAATAGAAATTTTGGGAAGAGACAAGTATACAAACTCTGCTAGCTGTATTGCTATCAAACATCATAATATTAATATAGAATCTCGTGTTGATAACGTGTTATAAAATCAAGCTCAAGATAATAAAATTATAAAGAGAAGAAGACAAAATATGTAGATAGAAGTATTCAAGTGTGTCATCCAAATGGTGAATGATATCTCTATTTATAGTGTTGAGATATCATAGCCAAAGGTCACCTTGGAATTATACGTAGTTATCACCCAAGGTTCATATCACCTAGGAATTATACATACATGAATTTAATTAATTTTCGAAGAAATCAAATAGACAATCCACTATTTAATGGATCTATAACAATATACAATTTTTAAAATTATTTTAGGCTTAATAGTGAGTTTTGCAAGTTAGTAATAATTTTTAAATTTTATTTTAAATGCCTATTTTGAAAATAATAATAGTATAAATCTAATTATACTATAAAGTGAGACACATGTAATCAACTAAGTTTTCTACTATTATATAAGAGGGAGTTTGCTCAAAGCAGACTCCTCTCCGTCAACATGCCTGCTTGGCATAGTAGGGGTAATATTGGTAGTTTCTAATTATTATGTTGCAAGACTGTTGTACTTTATGATGTTAAATGTGTACTTTCTTCTAATTTGACAAAATAGCCACAGTGTTAATTTGTCTGTATGTTTCACTTTTAAAATGTGGGGCCTACTCACGTGCTAGGTATTAAAGCTTTTTCAATTGTTCCTTATTCTTTTGTTGGAATTGATTCAAGTATGAAGTGAAGCCAACTACGTACTTCAATCTATTCTTCCAAAGTAAAAAGAAAAAAAAAACAATTACTCTACTAATTTACTAACCAAATAAAATAGTATATTCAATTTTATAATTGGATGCATAATATATAAGGCTAATTTACATTATCTTCGTATTAATAACATGTAATCTTAATAATAGAATATAAATTTTATTCGAAGTAATCAAATTTTTAAGTATGAGAATTGTATATAATATAATAATACATAAATTTCTACAAAACCACTCATTTTCTTAAAATTTAAGAAAAATGACTTCCCTTCCAAAATTAAAGAAAACATTTTTCAAAACTCTACTTCATCCTTTAATTTTTTTTCTTATCCTACTCACCCGTACCCGATCCTCCCGATTCAAAAAAAATTAAAATTTTAAAATTTTCTTATTTTTAAATTTTCAAATATATTTTTATCTCTACTGCCAAATCAGCCTCTCCCCCCCACCCCCCACCCCAAACAAAAAAAAACTATAAATTATTTTTGAAAAATATTTCAAATTTTAAGGTTTTTTTTACCTCACCCAATCCCTACCACCCCTACTCCCTGCCCCCCCCCCCCTCAAACAAAAAAAACTATAAATTATTTTTGAAAAATGTTTAAAATTTAAAGATTTTTTTTACCTCACCCAACCCCTACCACCCCTACTCCCTGCACCCCCCCTCCCAAACAAAAACAAAAACAAAAACTATAAATTATTTTTGAAAAATATTTCAAATTTTAAGGTCTTT